>JAAAKO020029883.1:0-13482 GCA_010015015.2 Bolitophila cinerea
AGGATGCGTACGAGTTTCACGGATTTCTTTAGTATGTTTTACAATTATATATTGATTTATTAATTATAACACATATTAATTGAAATTAATTGCAAATCGTATCGATATGCATTACCAGAGTATACACAGAAATTGCGTCAGTTGAGTTTATTTTTATTAAGAATTTTATAATCACATTATAAAATGTTTGCATTCATTTTATTATATTTATAATATTGTTGTTTAGATTATTATTTAGTTTTACACGGAACGCGCGGTTTGCGCCGCGGCAGTTTATGTGGAGATTATAAACTAAATCTATATACTAAGTATTAACCGCGACGCGACAAATAATTAAAAATTGCGCGGCTGACATTATTGATCCAATGTATATATATATATATGTAAATGTATGTATGTATAATGCGTATATTGTATAGATGTATATTTATAATAAACAAAGAGCACATTGAGCTGACGCTGGCTGCCGCGCCGCACCGCACCGCATGTCCTTGGAAATTGAACCAAAAAATCTGGTTGTTTTTAACATGCATGCGATAGCTCTGGGTTTACTGGTTATTTAATTATATCTGTACCCTGTTTTGCTATTGATCATGAAGAGGAGAGGAGACGAGAGGAGAGTATACGAAGAATGTGATTTAAATAAAATGTTACTTAATGCGGATAGATATTTTGTGTTAATATATTTGTGTGTGTGTGTAATAATGCGTATATCATAGTTACGAGACAGACACAATCTACATATAATTCTTAAAATAACACATTTGATATGGTATAATAAAACTGTATAATTGTACATATACACTCGCATATACGTAATTTCATTATAATAAGACGATACCTATATAGCATATACTTGTTTAGTCATACCAAGTGTTTATTATTAATGCATCAAAAATTGATCTGCTATACATGGATTTAGAAATCTATAAAATAATAAAAATAATTGTGATTATTTAAAAAAAATATTTTGGTGACATTTATTATTTATTTTGGACCCTCTTTATTGTTACCTATTTTAAATATTCCAATTTTCGGGCTCTAGTATTAGTTTAATAAATGTGTTTTTTCAATATGGAAAATATTAATTTTCCCAAAAATTGGAGTTAAAGAACAAAACTTTTTATTATTATTTTAATATTTTATAATATTTGTAATTTTTTATATATATTTTTTTAAAGAAACAAATATTAAAATTAAATTAAGATTTCCCAATGATTTCTGTAACTTGCAACACCTTCTCAGCTTCCGACGTACCATGTACTCGTTGTGTTTACATATTCTCATCCAGATCTAGTTTCGCAAACGCGTACGCGCAATTTATTTATACTTATTCTTAACACACATACACATATAAATAATCATACGTATATATATATATAAAAATGGGAAGGAGTAATAAATATATTTTTTTAAATGCGACTATTGAAAGTATATAAAGGTGAGACAATGTCTTTAGTGAATCGTTCAAAGCTTGTAGTTCGATCTCAAACGCACAATAAGTCCGCTCTGTGTTTAAATACGGAAGCATCAAGAAAGGTGCGAGTATATTTTTTTAATCTCTTCTGTTAAAAAAGTGATCATAAATGTATAATATTTTTTTTACATAGAATGAAGTTTACGATTACATTGATAGCCGTAGTGGCACTTGTGGCGGTCGCTAATGCCGGACTTACACCGTTGTTGACAGTGCCTGTTCTGCATGGTACAACATTGATTCGATCACCTCAACACGATTCAGCTATTGTTGAGTCCCACCGTCTGGGTGGAAACTTTGGATACAGTATTACCGAAGGTCATGCCTATCAGGCTCTGTCACCAATCATCAGCAACGTAAGTTTTTGATATCAATATTTGTGTACAAAATTATGTTATACAAATTTTCTGCTTTATTTTTAATTCTGTTTTACAAAATTCTAGATTTTTTATGTTGTTTTTCCTTTTGTTTTTGGTGAACAAAATTTTGTTAAACATAAATTCATAAAATATAATTTTGTAATCCAGAATAGAAAAAAATGTAAAACAGAATTTTGTACCCAAGTCCAATATTTGAATTGAATGTTGTAATATTTTGTGGTTATTTTATAAAATATTATAGGAACTTCGCCCAGCTGGTGTCACCTACCAGTGGAACACTGTTCCAATCGTTTCGTCGGTGCCCGCACAGCATCTGTACATTCAACAACCCTGGATTCACACTGGTTTACCAGTGGGCGTACACATCGCCAGCAGCGGTGTTCCGGTTTTGAACGTGCCTGGCGATGTAAGTGCTGGCGGAAAGCCTGAAGCAGCTGAGACCGAAGTACCCCAAGCCGCCGATGAGAAACCAATTGAGGAGACACCAACAGAAACTGATGCTCCAACTGATGCTACCATATCGAATGATGGGTCTGGTAATGACGAGGATAGTATCTCTGTGGATTCTGCTTAAATTAGAGAGCGTCGACTTAGCCGTCGTGTGAATAAAACTAGTTTGATTTCGGTTAAAAAGTTGTGAATATAAAGTGTATGATAAATGTAATAAGTAAGCTATATATTAAATGATTTGAAATTTATTTTGTCTACTATACTATAGACTATAGAGTATTGACATGTGTGCATTTGTGATTGCAACAGACAAATTAAAAGAATTAAAGGTACATTCCCACTTTGAATTTGATCACACTATCAGACATGATCTTTACCATTTTCAAAAATTAGGTCCAATTCTGTTGGAAAATATACTAAATTTCTTCCTAAAAGTTCTACTTTCTATTGTTGCACCATATCTGTTGCATATTATCAACTTTTTTTGTCCTCTTTATTCCAAAAGTTATAGAAAAACGGAAAAACTACAAACACTTTTCAAAGTCCTAAAGTACTCCGGCATTTTAACGTTACATATTATATCCTATGCGGCTCTATGTAGCTCTGATAATTGTTCGCTCTGAAAATGTTATATTATTAAATAAAATTAAAAATTCGTATAATATTTATATATAAAAAATACTTCCCTTACTTAGCAAAATAATTTTTATTTTCTTCTTTCACTTCACACTCTTAGGGCGGACTTGTACTTATCGTCGCCCTTGGCCCTACAAAAATGTTTTGCCCCTTCGTTGGAAAATTGGCTTACGATAGGTATTTGCTTCTACATGAAGAAGTTTTATCGAGATTTTCAAATAAGGATACTCATAATGGTCCGAAAAGGTCAAGAAAAATGGTTTTGATCAAAATATCTGCGCGTGTGTGTGGGTGTATGTGTGTGCTTTGGAGCAGATCATATATAAAAAAGATTATCAATAGAACATAAACCAAAAATCTTATTGCGATTACTAGACAATAGACATTCGTACTTACTATTATTGATTTTGCGGAATAATCAAAATCTTACAAAAACAACATTATTTTCAGCTTTTGTCTACTAAACTTTTCGATTTGCCTTAGAGATAATTTATAGAGACCGGATAAATAGTTAAAAACCTATTTTTATGCCGGCTATGGAAAACGTACTATACAAAATAAATGTTAACAAACAGAATTCACATAAATATCAATTCCCACATAACATTATTCTCACATGACTAAATTTATAATTAAAAAATAAACAAAGACAAGCAAAAACAATTGCATGTTTAAATATGCGTATTTTATTTCCCTCCAAAGAAATCAATAACCACCACCAATACACTGCATATAAAAACTACAACAACAAATATACACTTAAAATATAAATACATCGTCATTGGGTGGTCGAATATTCTATAAAAAAAACTATTTTAATATACACATGAAGTTCAATTAAGGGTAATCCTTCCTTCTCAAAAATACTCTAATTTGACGTCAGTGAGGAGGCTTAAGTACACTAACGAATGATCCTAAGGCAAGAGTGGTATGCTGTCGGTTTTTCCTTTACCCGTGGCAGATTGGACTCGTCTTTAGGTGACGTTGTAGTGGAAAACTAAATGAGTATTCTTCTAGAAACACTGGTCAACTCTTGTCGTTATGTAATGGACCTTTTCTTTCCCTAGACCTAATCTACAGGGTCTTGATATCGTGCCTATGGATTATGTTCTTGTTTTCCCAGTAAACCTGAACAGGCTGTTGGTCTCTAAAAAAACGTCTCTAGCGAAAGGTGCTAGACACCTGGCCGAATCCAGTTTAGTATTTTGGCCTTACCGTGGTAATGCGGGGCTCTGGCACGGCGGACCTCTTTTCCCTATCTACTCGTGGGACTCAAATGAACACTTTACATAACAAAAACACAAATTAACCAAATACGACTACTGTAAACAATGACGGACAAAGCATGACAAAGGACACTAACGTTGCTACTAAGGGCGGGGAGGATGTGTGGTGAATAGTGTCCAGGCTGCACCCATGAAACTGGGGAGTGCAGGTGGCACTGCAGGAGAATTGGCTCCGGGGGGTTGAAGAAGAAGACGACCAAACAGGCCTATGGTTGGAACTGGGTTACCAGGAAAAATATTCGGTGATGGTCGGGGTATGTATGGTGCCGATGCCAAAGCAGGGCAACCGGTGGAGGCTTAACCTACTCCAGAAAATGGAGTAGGTTGTGTAGCCGAGGCCGTTAAATCGGATGGCGAAGCCACACAGGAAAGAAGTGGAGTTACTTCGGCAAACTCTACCGGGCAACCGGTGGTAACAAATCCGATAGGACCTGGAGTAATGGAGAAAGATGTGCCAACGGAATCTTTGCGTTCGGTAAAAACATTCAAACCAGAAGTGACATGCGTCACTAGACGTATTGTCAGTAAAGGTGGAGGACGATACAAGATTGCTGGGTCTGAAATGACCTTAAAGAGGGATCAGCATCGTGAAAAGCGGAGGTTGAAAGATCTGGAGAAGAGCGCCGAGGAAGAGAGAGAAACGTGTGCCCCAACAGAAGATAAAACAGCTACTATCAAACGGCAACGATCGGATGAAAGTCCGGTGGGGCCAAGTAAAAGACAGGACCTAACGAAGGACAACTGTCTTATGGCGGATCTGAGTGTTGTAATGGTCAACAGTAATCCTAATAATCCGAAGATTACTGCCGAACAGCTGAAGCTTCTGCACCAGCGACTATCGGGGAAATCTGGGGAAATCCCGGGAAAACCTGGGAGAATCCCGGGGAAATCGTGGGGAAATCCCGGGAAATTTAGGGAAAAATCCTGTGAAATCCATCCAAATCTATAGGGGCTTGTAGTTTTAAACGAAAAACTTAAAAAAGGACCCGGCTATTTATAGCAGGAGAAAAACTGTAGTCTGGCCGAGATTGAACCGGGTTCCTCCCGAGTACAGTCAACCGAGTTGTTTCTCTCGCCAGTAGCTTGATATTAAAACTAAACCTAATGTCTTTAGTAATCCTGAGAAAATAATATATTATAAAAAAATGATAAAGCGCCGACTTTAGCCGTCCGTTTCTGCGGACGGCCGCAAAAATATAAAAAAATCAGCGGTCAACCGTCTACAGCCGGCCGGCTTTCACCTCTGGCGCTTACATCTAGGCGCAAAGCGGGCGCTCGCCTGGCCGGCCATGCTTTATATAAATTACGTTTTATTTATTTTTTCGCTCTTGTTGATTTCTTGTTTTATAAAATACTTTTCTGCAATTTGCTTAAGTTTGTGCGCATGCACATGCTTTATGCTGTTATGCTGTCGCTTTTATGCACACTTGTTTATTATGTGTATATTTATGTATGTATTGGCTGTGTTTACGTTCGCGTATGCGCGACATAACCTCAAAACACGAGACGAAGGGATTTTTTAATTTTCATAAAAATATTAACAAGCTTTCTGCACGCGCGGCTTCGGCAACAGCGCGCACGAGAAAGAAAGAAAATAAAAATATATAACCTGAAATGCTTACAAGAATATTTTCTGTTTCAGTGCTTGCCAACGAAGAAAGTTCTGCAAATAAGATACAAAAAGAAAGCACTTACCAACGAGCAGCTTATGATAAGTTTGAAGAAGAAGGAGAAGGAGTAAGTAGATTGTGCCGTTGGCAACGTTTTGGACGACAGGTTTTTTTTTTTCGTAGAGTTTGTGGGTTTTTCTTTTTTTATGTTTTTTTATGTTGGTGTGCGTGTGGCGATTTCCATAAATGTAATTAGTTTTGTGTTTTGTCGCGCATAAGTACAGAGCACTTAAATTAGTGGCATTTATTCAGCTATTTATATATACAATTTATACAATGTATAGAGTTGTACCGCAGAATTCACGGTGCTATGCATAAAATAGTTCGCAATTTTGCCGCTGTGGCGCGCGCTACTGCCGCATGTACATTTATGTGTGTGTTGTTGTTGTTGTTACGTATAATATATAGATATTATATATAATAAACAGTTTGTGGTATGGCGGTGCGGTGCGGTGTCCGCGTTCGTCGTATACATTTGTTACCCTCTCATTTTGTGTGCATGTGCATATGCAGTTGTGCAGTTGTGCAGTTGTGCACGTGTAGTAGAGCAATGCAATGTATATTAATTTAGTGGTTTTATGCGCAGCCGTTTAGTTCGAGTTATTTATTAGTGGATTCGTGGATTCGTGGATGGTGTTCGGAATCATGGCTAATTGACGGTCTGCAGCGCAAATTGCCGCGCTTTCGGGTATGATGGCGGCGATTAATAATATTGTATAATTGCATGTGCAATGTGTGCTTAAATTTCTGATAATGATTAATTGTGATGAATTATTCAAGTATAGGTCACACACTGGTTGTCGATGATTGCAATCAACAATCTTCAATATAATGTTGCCATATTGTATAGTTTCTGTCTATGGAGTGTGTGAATTTCAAATCAATTATTTGGATAATTTTATTTAAAAATTCATAATCTAATTGAGATGCATTGACAAGAGTGCATTGCGGTAATTCGATTAAATCATATATGGTTTAATTAGAAAACATAATTGATATCTCTTTTTGTTTATAATATGCATTTTGCATAAACATTTCATTAAAACCGTGTGTGTGTATTTTAACAATTTGGTACCGCAACATTATTTCGTTTTGATGTCGTTTATTTAATTTAAATTCAAATAATATCAGCATTATAAAAACACAATTTGCATTTAGTGGCTGTGTTTTAAATATTTAGTAGTAGGAACTAATTTGGATAATATTGTTTTTTTAATTGATTGCGTTATAGGTAAATAAAAATCACATTGTATCAAAGTGGTAGATTTACATACAGTTTATGACCAAAATGAAAAACTGGTCCTAGGAATAAGGGATTAGAGATTAGAGATTAGAGATAGATAAAGTAATGGCTACGGTGATATATATAAGGTCTTTCTATCCCTGGGAGGGACATAGGGCACACACAAAGGTACGGAACTGATTCCTGTTGGCAGCCAGGGCTGTCATCGCCGGCCAACTAGTTGCAGTTTGTGCCAACTGTTCTCCTCTAAGTTCCCTTCGGTCGAGTTACAGATCTTGAGCTGCAATGTTGTTCGAACCACGCCGCAAGGTGTGACCGATCCACTTCCACTACTACGTCTAACTTGCGTTGAGACTGGATATTGATGAGTACGTCTCAATAGAACTCTTAAGCAGTACTTTTCAAAAGTTTGAAGTTTTCCGGTCAGGGTAGAGGTAATTTTCCACGTCTCGCAACCGTAGAAAAGAACCGATTTCACATTGGAATTGAACAATCGGAGCTTCGTTTTAAAATCTGAGTTGAGCGCCAGATAATGCTAAGTATCGCATAGGCGGCTCGAGGCACTGGCGGATTCAGTGGGTAGAGATAGGAAAAAAATGTCAATGTTTGTCTCTATAAAAATTTAATTATTAAAAAAACGTTTGCTCTCAAATGAAAGTAAATTCCATGGAATATTAAAGCTGTATCACGCTAAGGGAATATGAGAATTATTTAGCCAGAAGTGGAATAAGAGCTGCAGAAGGCACTATTTGACAAAATAATCAGACCGTGCTGTTGTCAAGGTTTGATGGCTTAAAAAGAAAGTTTAGCTTTTACAGTTTTTTTTGCTTATTTTAGAACCTAAATAAAAAATTTAAATGGGGAGTTTTTTAATACACTCAAACGTGCTCGTGTAATCGGGCACAAATATCAATATCTGTGCCACCATCAATAGTTAACAAGCTCCCAAGATAGCAGAATTTATCAGCAATCTCAACGGAAGTACCGTTGAGTTGGATATGCTGCACTTGTTCGCTTGTGTTGATCCGCATTTCTTTAGCTTGCAGAAGTTTGAAGGTTCTGCAGTATTGAGTCAGTATCTTCGTAAAGATGGGCTAGAAATCAAGCATCGTCGGCGTACCACTAGTACTTAGCGTATCTACAAGGACGTCATCTAGCACTGTTAAAAATAGCAGTGGCGAGAGAAGAAATCTTTGCTGCACTCCACTATTTAAGAAAAAGCTCTTCGAGAGTTTGCCTTTCTGTAACACGCAACAAGAAAATCCTGTATATATCTCTTTCACGATGCTGATTTTCTTCCAGGGTGCACTCTTGTGGGGCAGTCCTGCCAGATGTCGGTTCGGTCGACGCTATCAAAAGCTTTTTCGAAATCGACGAACATTGCATACACTGGGGACCTGTACTCGGTTGATTGTTCCATAACGATAGGGTTAGGGTTTAGGGTTTTTATGTGATCTATACACGAATACCCTGTACGAAACCCTGCTTGTTGGCGTCGCAGGGTTTTTTCAATATGGCACTGTATCCTCGAGAGAATGATCTTTGCCAGGATCTTGTAGACCACGGTCAGCAGACAAATACCTCTCCAGTTATCGCAACTGCCTAAGTCGCTTTTCTTGGGTAGTTTAACGATGATTCCAGATTTCCATGAATCTAGAATCGACTCGTCCTCCCATGCTTAAACCAGCATGGGGAGCAGGATCTCCGTTGAAAGCGACGGACCTGCTTTGACGAGTTCTATCGGGATATTCTCTGCTCCGGCAGCTTTACCGGAGGCTAGGCTAACTTTTGCAGCAGTTATACTTCAGTTCGACTAGGGGGCCTTATGGATATGGGCAAGGATAAACAGCTCAGTGGAGAAGTCAGCGCATGAGTGTTATGAGCTAGCTCGTTGTTGAGCACTTTCTTAAAGTTCTCTCTCCATCTATTGACCTGTTAAACATCCATAGACAGTGGGTTACCGCTGGTATCTTTAACAGAATGTCTCGTGTTTTATTTGCGGTGTGTGAGCTCTTTCGTTATCCGATAGTCTCCCTAGTCTAGCCCGCTGACCTGTCTTCTCTTGTCGCGTCTTAAAATTCTCTTTACGAGACGGTGCATCGAAGAGTATTGAGCACTGAGTTCCTGTTTTTGGCGCCTGAGCCTGGCGCCGGGCAATTTGACTTACAATTCACGACGCTCAGTAATAAGGCGCCATGACTCTCCCATGACTCTTTCTCTTTGCCATACTCCAACGACCTCATCTCCACTCCTGCGGAAAGCATTACATATTCAGTCTCACCTTCCTGACAGTGGTTGATTGCTGTTTACTAGTGCTACTCTAGTCTGCAGTTCCCTGCATAACCGTCGCTTGACCTCAGGGATTTTTAGTCTAGCAACGTCTAGAGAGTGAAGCAATCGATGTGGTCGTCTTTGTACTATACAGCTGCAATTCGCAAACGAAGAGTCGCCGCCACCCTAAGATAGTGATCGTTCCCAACGTCGGCTCTGCGCCTATTCCTCTCGTCCAATAGACACTTTCGCCATTTTTTGGAAATAGCAAAGTGGTCTATTTGGTTCTATTTGGTATCTTGCCGTCAGGGGTCACCCATGAGACTTTGTGGCAGGTTTTGTGGGGAAATAATGCTCAGGCGATTACTAGTCGTTGCGACTTGCAAAACTCAACAAGTAAATCGCCGTTTTCAATAATTTTCGCCCAGACCATGCCTTCCCATAACATGGGTCACTCCAACTCGAGTTCGGTGTTCATAGGGTATCGTTATCCGCAGCCGAGTGTATTATTTTCGACAGAGCAGGTTATTGGCCCATTGCTGTCTAGTTGGGAGGTAGGGCTGCTACCTTGCCGCTTCCAAACTAACTGGGACCCTTACGCTGTACTTACTGACCTTCGTAAGAGTTTCGTACGCCACCGTTATAAGTTGTTCACCCGAACTGTACAATTCTCGGATGATTTTCGAGCTAACCCAACAGAGTGAGGAGCCCTCAAATCAGCCGGGTGCCTACAACCTGAGACCGCCACTGTTGACCCCCTAAAGGAGTTCCTGCGCTACCGTGTCTCACTGCTTACCTGGAAATAAGCTGAGCGAAAACGATTTCTAGACATAACAACAGAGAACACTAAAATGAGCTCGTGTCTCACGCCGGACCAAAACCCGGACGGCTCATGCGTCCCCAACGTTCTTGTTCCGCTAATGGACCACCCGAGAGCAAACCAGCTCGCTTCCCTATTGGCAAACCACTCGGAGAGCCAATTTTCACAGGCCTATTTACTTCCGACTACCAAGCTCGTTCGCCATGGACAGAAACAGGTGGTAATTACTTGGTGCCAGGTCCGGACTATACGGTGGATGCAAAGAACCTCCCATCCGAGCTCCCAGAGCTTCTGGCGCGTCACCAAAGATGTGTGTGGCCTTGCGTTGTCCTGATGGAAGACTATTCGGCCACTGTTCATCAAATATGGCCTCTTCTGCATGAGTGCTGCCTTCAAGCGGTCCAGTTGTTGGCAGTAGATGTCTGAATTGATCGTTTGACTATAGGGGTGCAGCTCATAGTGGATGATTCCCTGCCAATCCCACCAAACACACAGAAGAACCTTCCTTCCGCTTTACCGTGCTTCGACCACGACCGTTTGCGCTTCAAGTTATCGTAAGTGACGCACTTTTCATCGCCAGTCACCATCCGCTTCAGAAACGGGTCGAATATGTTGCGATTCAGCAGAGATTCGCATGCGTCGATACGGTCAAAGAGGTTTTTCTGCGTCCATTCGTGCGGCACCCATACATCGAGCTTCTTTGTTAATTCAAGCTTCATCAAATGGTTTATAACGGTTTGATGACTCATGCCCAGCTCCTGGCCGATGCTACGGCTGCTACTATGACGGCCTTCCGGAGCTTGGCGCATCTTCGACCACCTCTACAACAAAACGCCATCGAGTCGGATTGACTGCATCAGGTCCATAAACTGCACAAATTTTATTGGCGGCTTGAGATATATATATATATATATATATACTACTACGATACACATAAATGTCATATATTCTTAGATTTCTTATAATAAGTAATCAGATAATCTCAGTTCAAAATTCATTTGTAAATCAAAGCCAAATTGTAGTACGATTAGGATAACTGCTCTGGAAAAATGTTGCTTTTAAAATCCTAAAGAAAACGTTGATTTTAAACTCAAAAACATGCTGTTCTGGGATATTTACATTTAGTTACCTTTTTATATCTGAAAAACGTTGCCCTTTTAGCGACGGAAAAACAGTTTAAAATCTGCCCCACATTAAAAACCTGTATTTTTTATCATTTACTATCTTTCCTTTTTTTAGAAAGAAATATATTTTATATTAGGAAAAAAATGCCTTTGTAATTGGAAATAAATATTGGATGTGTTCTGTTAGAAATAAATAACCAACAAATGTTATTGGTTACACCATCAAAAATCTTCAATTTTTAAAATTGAAAAGTGCCTAAGTTCTGCAGAAAATTAAATTTGCTTATACCAAAACGAGCATATAACTATAACCATACGGCTTACAAATGTGGAGCTTTTGTGCCTCTTTGAGATCATGAAAGATTAATACACTAAATTGAATTTCCATTATGCGCTGCGCCGGCGCCGCCCGCGTCTGTACCGTATTTGCTTCTTTATTTCCTGTGTGTGCGCTTCTCTGTGAGCGTTCACAAAGTTCCCATAGTGAATGCACCAAAGGAACCGAAAAGGATCTAGAATGGAGAGTTCATTTCATTGTATGATATAATATATATTATATAGTACATATAAGCTTGCGAGCTTTCAGTAGGTAGCACACACAAAAGGGGATTTATTGAAGGTAACAGTATGTAGCACTGTAAATGCTTGTAGGAAAGCCTTATAAAAGGATTTGCTTCTTTGGCGGCTTGGGATTAAGCACACACACCCATATTCTCAGACTCATTCACCCACTCGCAGGTAAAGTAAACTCTACCTTGCCGCCGTTAACGTGAATTTATAGACACGTGAGAAATTAAACAATATATTTATATATAAAGATATATATATATACCTATAAAAGTATACACTAAATTAGAAAACCACAATGCCAGACCAACCATTCGTTGCTCTGTCGTCGAGTCTTAATGGCTTCGTTGCTGAGTGAGCGTATTGTCTTAACGTCTTTGGCCTATCTTCTAGGCTCTATAATAGTGTATCTGTATATATACAGCACCCGATAGACGTGCCGATAGCAACCCCCAAAAATAACCATTACACCATTGATTGAAACCGTATTGCCCTCGCTGGATTGTCTCAATGTATACAATACATTTATACATACACTCCCATAAGTAAATACAATACATACACAAAATAAGGAATAAATGCGGAAGAACGGGAACAGATAAATTGGCCAACATCTGCACTGAGCAGAACTCTTGGACTATATTGGCCGCATCGCGCGCTCGATCGATTCTGTAATCTGTATCTATTTAAAGCTTTTGTACACAAATACAACGTATTTTATGCCATTGTAATATATTGTGGTTATACACACACACACACACACATAAAATAGCCCCACACCATATATTTGTATTAAGCGTAAAAGACGGCGGAATTATTTCCGGAATTCTGTCCGGATAAGGATATATTCTATAAGGCGCGGCGTTCAATATAAATAATGATATCCGCACGCATTTTCATAGTTTTTTTTTATTTGTGGCTGGGAATTTACTTTATAATAACAGTTACAGCCAATGTGTATGAATATAGTAGGTATATATGTATATACAATATTATACATATATAAAATTGATAGCGTCAAGCTTCTTGGCCTATTTATGTTATATATGCTTATATATAGCGCATGCCATTGCAACCACCATCAGCCATCCACAAACACATATACACATATAAATACCAACTGTATTTACACATGAAAGCACGCATCGTTAAACTTACCGCCAGCTTTATACGACACACAAACACACTCACACACACACACTCACAAATTAACATCATCCCATTGCACACGCAGCACTGTAACACCCCCTCTGTGAGATATATGTAACATCACCAAAACAGTGCGACAGCGCCGCATGTTGTGTATTTACAGAATTATAGTATAATGCCACAGAGAAAAGACAGTTTAATGATTTGAATGTAAACGTGCTTCTTCGTTTATGATCCTCCTTTGCTCTCTTTCGCTCTACGTCAGTAAAGTGATTACAACAGTTGAAATTACTCGCATTCAATTCAAATAAAACAAAAGAGGTCAAATGCAATGTGTTATATTCATTCCGTCCTCCCAAACCACCATGGCAGGTTACAGTGTCGAGCAGCACGTGCAAATCATTAAACT
>JAAAKO020029894.1:0-13479 GCA_010015015.2 Bolitophila cinerea
ATGAAATATACGCTGCGTGTATTTTGTTGTTGTTCCATGTGAGGGTGGGTATTTTTGTGATTTTTTCCTGTTTGCCTCCAAGGCTCATAAATAACGTTTCTTTTGTCTCAATAATGAGCGAGATGTGTCATTGTGAAGGTATTGAATGTGGCTACGTGATGTGTTGCTATCGGTCCGGCTCCGGCACAGGGTGTCCGAGAAATAACCTCGAGAAAATAAGGTTTCATATATTAGTCGGATTTTGTTTTAGTATATAAATTTTCCAAACGGCCAAACTTCTCCCATTTCCATTTCCACATTTTCCATTTTGGTACAAAGGCGCATCTCTTTTCTTGTGACACTTGCATGTTTAGGGGTGATTTTTTGAGACATTTTTCATAAGGGGGTACCCTGTTAGGGAAAAAATACATGAGGTGCCAAATTAAGTGCGCGGTAGTTGATATTATTTTTAATGAAAGGGAACGCAAAAAAAGTATATTCGACTGTAGTGGTTTTTTTCATTTAAGATTAATTTTTTTTATAAATGCATTTTAAATTGGTGTGTGTGTGTGTATATTAGTGCACACAAGTAAAAATGAAAATGTACATAAAACTTTATCGTTAGAACAATTAAATTTAACCGTGATCCGACCCAATTGAAATTGCGTACACGGGGGTATTCCGCTTCGTTTAAGCCATCACACGACTCTCTACGACCAATTTTCATTCTGCACCCCAAAGGGTTTTTTACGAAAATCTCATATTTGTTTGAAGATCATACATATTTTTTTAATTCACCGCCGCTTTTTTAAAAAATAACTGTATTTTTTTTTAAATATACTTGAAATTTTTTAAAGTAATGTGTTGAAAATACCTACAATGTCATGTATTACATTGGACCATCAAATAAATATATAAGTATTACTATGCGCGATCAGCTAACATGCGTTCTTCAAGCACACATTTTTATACATTCAAACAAATTAGCTCATATACTATGTTACAATCAAATCCATAAACACACATTCAAACTCCGTTAGTTGTGCGAGCGAAGACGCATTTCAGTGTGTAATGCGCACACGCACACACACGCACACACACACACACATATATTTACAAACAAATTCTCTTGCGCTCGCTTGCAATTTTTCTACACTTGCTCATTCTCTGTTCATGTGCTCTTGGAGCGAGTAGATAACACAAATATATATGAAAGATAGTGCGCAGATGCGTAAAGCTTAAACACGCACAACACAGAGAATCACACACACACACACATACACATACACACACACATGTATTTAAACAAATAAATTCTCTTGCTTTCGCTTGCAAGTTTTCGGCACTTACTCTTTCTGCGTTTGCGCAAATGAGTACCGCGGAAGCAAAATATATGCGATGCACGCACACATTTATACAAATTTGCAAACAGAGCTTTATCATACAAAAAAATGTACTTTAATCAGGTGGGGTGCCAAATAAGTTGCGCGGTAGTTAATATTATTTTTAGCATAAGTGTACGCGAAAAAAGTGTATTCGGCTGAAGTGTTTTTTTTTCGTTTACGCTTAAAGTTTTTTTTATAAATGCATTTCAAATTAGGGGCTGTTCGAACTAAAAAATGAAATTTTGTAAATGCAATAACTTTGCTTGTGCGAAACGGACTACGTTTTTCTTTGTTTTCATGCGAAGCGTGTAAAAATTAAAAATTTTTCGTAAAAGTTGAAATAAATTTTAATTAATTTTTTCACACCTGTAAATTAAAAAACCGTTAATTTTACGTGTTTTTTATTGTTTTTCACAGATGGCGCTGCAGTCGTTCAAAATAAAGACCATGCTCAAAAACAAAAGACAATCGTCTTGAAAATACCTTTACTTTGATATACGGCATGTTGGGGTACGTAACAATTTATTGTTTCATATTTTCTACATGATTGGCGCCAGCTTCCTGTGTTATTGTTGTTGTATATTTTTAGATTGTTCCTGTTCGTTTTCTATTAAAAACCATGTAGTAAAAGTATCCTTTGGAGTAAAAATATGAAATGTATATTGTTGTGTTGCTATGGAATGTAGCTTTCCAAAAAGCACATTAGGGGTGCACAACGAGTGCAGGGTGTCTCTTAAAATTCAGGTAACATTTCAATTTCAGGGTGGCGCTTGCATAAAAAAGAGTTAGTTACGCAGGCATTCACACACCCACACATGCATACATTGCATAGTCGGATTGATGTGCGAGTGAAACATTTGTATTGTTCGCACACATATATATATATATATATAAAGCGCATACACGAGTGTTTGTTGCGCGGGTATTTATACACACACATGCATACATTGCGTAATCGAGTTTAACTGAGTGCGCAATGAAGAGAGTGTATGATATTTTTTGTTTTGCTAATTTTGTACTAGATGAGAGAATAAGGATGAGAGAAACGCCACTATTCATCTGTTGGTCTGTTAGATGTTTTTTCAAATTATCATAGACGGTCGTGATTTTTTTTTATAAATTTGCAAGTGCAAGTGCAAGTGTTAAAGTAAATTGAAGTGTAAGTGTTTAATAGTGCCATGGAGCTACATAAGCAGCAGATGACAATGCCAAGGATGACGCCGATCGCAGGCATGCCAATTTTCCAGGGAGTCTTTGTGTCCACGCCAGATCAAAATGGTAAGTTTGTGTTTTTGTGCGTGTGTGTGGTGTTTGTGGTGTGTCTGTGTGTGTGCCTGCCTATGTATTTACGAGTTTTTAATAGTGTCATCCGTGTAATGTGTGTTTGTATATTATACATACAAAACTTTACAATAATATAGCAGCGCACACAAAAATTAATAAAAAAATACGTAAAACTTTACCGTTAGAACAACTAAATCTAACAGTCATCTAATCAAATTAAAATTGCATAAACGTATTTGTGTGGGTATTTCGCTCCGTTTAAGCCATCACACGACTTTCTACAAACATTTTTCATTCTGCATTAATTTTTTTAAAATACTTAGTGTTAAGTTATAAAATACGTAGTACACTGAAATTTGAAGTATTTTCTAAACCTTTCATAACAATTTATTTTCTAAATGTTGGTGTCCCTTAAAATGCACACAACATCTCGATTTCAAGGTGGCGCTCGCTTTTGTTTTAGTTCTAAAAAAATCTAAACTGTTGAAAATATAGAATTTAAAAAACTTCACATTAGAAATGCTCTCATCAATACCTTCAATTTGATATGCAACACATGCTGAATTTAAAATGTTTTATTTTCTGCGGAATTTTTTTACATGAAGCGCATCAGTTTTAGTACTGAAAATTTTCGAACGGCGCAACATTTTTCATTTCTTTTTCCACATTTTTCATGTGCAAAGGCGCATCTTTTTCCCAGTAACACTGTACACATGTATATTTAAGGTGTTTAATTTAACGCGGACTCTTTTATATATGAAGCGTATCAGTTTTAATTTTTAATACTATTTCAAATCTCTACACTTTGATAAGCAACAATTTATATTTAGATAGAGTGCATTTTATTGATTTTTAATTCAGGGGTTTAGAGTTTTTTTTTACAAATTGCGCTGTGATTGTTTAAATCATAGACAGTGGAAAAAATATTTGAAACGTGTTGAAAATACTTAATTTTTTGTACTGCATATATGGGTGCGTAGAATTTTTGTGCACTATCAAAAATCCCTTAAAGCTGTGTTATTGTTTTTGTAGTTTTTAAGATGTGATTTTTACAATTTTTTATTAAAAACATGTGGCATGTGTAATATGTAATGTACAGGAAAAATACGTTAAATATATTGTTGTTGGGCTATTGAATGAACCTTTCCAATGAGCCCTTACAATTATTTTTTTAATAAATACCTACATGTTGATATAAAAAACATGCATATTTAAGAGGTATAATTTTACGCGGAAAATTTAATATATGAAACGTATTAGTTTTAGTTTTAGTCTTAAAAATACGTTAAATATTAAATAATAATTTTTTTAATACTTTTAAAAATCCCTACATTTTTATGTGCGACAAATGCATTTTAAATCGGGTGCATTTACCTGATTTTGTGTTCATAATGGTTCATTACGAAAAAAAAATGTTTACATGTTCTTTCACAGATTGCGTTGCGATCGTTTAAATTAAAGACTAAATTCATTCCTACAACTTCATATATACACGGAGAAAAAAAATATAGTATAATCATTTTTTTTCATAGTCAAATCAATCATATTAGCGAGTGATTTGGAGCCTACCTTTATTAATGTTAATTCAATCATTTCATAATGGTTGAACATTAGCTATTGATTTCAATAGTGGATTATAATTATATCAATAATGAACATGATTTAATCAATACTACAATGTAATTATTTTTATAATATATATTTTAAAAACAAATATTTATTTATTAATTTCATCAATAATTATGATCGATTTAATCATATAAAACTTAAAATCAAAAGTTTTTTAGATTATCTTAACAATAATTACTGTTGATTTAATAGTATAAATAGTTAAACATATGTCAACTTCAGCAATATTTGGTTAAATAAACTTTAAAAACAATAAATTTAATATTAAATGCGATTAAATTGATTAAAATGTTAACAATACATTAAATCAATTTAATCAATCTTTTTAATTTAACTTGATAATATTGATTACAAATTCCGATTGAATTATAATCAATGAAAATTTGAAATAATAGTTAAATGCCATTATATTTGATTATTCACAGTATCAATATTTCAATTTTATTAAATTAAAATGGTTTTAAATTGTTATATATTTATATAATTATTATACATATGTAATCATTTTAATGTCATACTTACGCTTTTTTCACCCAAATGAAAAATCATAAAGACAGGCAATATTTTTTGATATATTTTATTTAATCATTTTTTATAAAACAGTACAGTAATACAGTACATTTGGTAGTTTACATTATAACCTAAGTTTTGATGTTCTTCAAATAAACATTAAACATTGTTTTTATTAGGAAATATAAAAAGTATCTTAAAAAAACTTAACACACAGACACTATCATAAGGTATAAACATTGATGTTATTTTACTATTAAAACTTATAATTGATAAAGAAACTTCAAATTTTGTTCAACTTTGTAACAAAATAAAAGTATTGTCTGCATTATATTGTGTCTGAATTTAACAATACTCAAGTCGTTAACGTCCACAAAAAAACTCGATATTATACATACACTTTACTGAATAACATAAACATTAAGTTCGTTCACTTTTTCTTAACACAGTAAATCACAATTACTCGATACATGAGAAGAGAGTCGGTATAAATAATATAATTCACTGACTAAAGTGATAACTTTTTCTAGCAACGCACAAATACACATAATTATATGGTTTCAATTCATTTCGAGACGCGTTATTTGAGAGGGATGTTTATGACATGTCAAATGACCATCGACTAACTAAAACATACATATTATTACCTATTATTTCTCAAATTTATATATTATAAAATTTATATAACACACTTTAGTTTGATTTAACATTACAATTGTTAAATCAATAATATAAAGATTAACTGAATATATTTTTATGTTGATTCAATTAAGATAATATTACATTAATCATTGAATTATTGTTTAAAACTTTCATTGTTTAATCGAAACCAAATTCAGTTAACTCAATTATATAATATATTATTTTCAAGTTTAATTTAATTATTCTTTATGTTTGGCAACACCGTTTATTTCAACCGTCTATATTTATTGATTCCATTTACTGTAGAATAAATCAATAATATTTATATCAATGTTTCAATTTGTCAATTATTTTTAAAAAATATAATTAAATATAAAATTGGTGTTTTTATTATTTTTCACGTTTGGATCAATTATGTTGAGTTATTAGTTCAATATTACTTATAATTATATCAATAATGTTTATCAATGTTTTGAAATTGTCGATTTTACCAATCAGGAAAATTGATATAAATATAATATAATTAATTTAAACAATAAATAATTGAAAATACTATTAAAAATGTCTCAATCGAAAAAATAATTAAAATTACTATTATTTTTTTTTTAGTGTAGCTTGGTGTGTAACACATGCTTTCTGTATTATGACTTTGTCTTTGTTGTTTTTTCCTTAAAAAGCATAAAGCATATTTATCATATGCAGTAAAAAGTGAAGTATTTTATTGTGTTGCAATTGAATTTAGTTTTCCAAGAAGCCCTCACAAAGTTCTCAATGTGTACTTACAGGGTATCTCGAAATGCAATTGATGTCACACATATATCGTAGTGCACCCCTTTGTTTTAGTACAAAAATTCTAAGTCGATATTTTTTTGTTTTTAATCTACATTAAAAACGTTTTTATCAATGGATCTACTTATTGATATGCGACACATGCATATATGATTTTAATTTTCTATTTAATTTTTTATCTGCTGTGCACCAGTGTTAGTACTATCATTTTCACACTAACTCTAAACGTCCCTTTTTTTATTATTTTTTTTACAATTAAATATCCAAATACTTTCATGTGCAGTCGATTTTTTCATAAGTCTTACCTACCTATAACGGAAAACGTAACGGTATCGGCGTATTCAATAATTTCTATATATATTATTTTATAGTATTCTTTTATTGGTATACACTTTTTTCCCTGACTTTTGATCATGGATATGTTTATTTATTATATCCAGTAGTATACTATAATATAATTGTGTGCTATAAATACAGAATTAAAAATAGTGTGCAAAAGTTCAAATTATATTTTTTGTAAGATTTCGCTGTTAGAACCGCTAAATCTAACGATTTTTGGATTCAGTTGAAAATACTCAGCTGATGACTGCATGTTAGTATTTTCATTTACAATTTTCGTTTACAATAATTAAATATGGCAATAATACAATTTAAATTTGTTGTGTTTATAATTGTGGTAGTGAATTTATAAATAATAAATTATAACGAATTACAAAATTATTTAACAAATATTTATATATAATTAAATCATAAAAAACATTGAAACATGAAAAAACAATAAATACGTCCGTTTTATTGCAAGAGCAATAGAAGAAAGCTTTAATTAAAACAATTGAATTAGAATGACAATTATACAAAAGTCGTTACAATACATTTATATAAATTAAGTAAAAAATGTATCAATTAATTGTGCAGTACGCATTCAAATTGTACGTTTTATTTATATGTGGTATGGTATGTTTATGGCAACGAATTGCGCCTGCAGACAGTTTCTATACTTTTAAAAAAAACTGTTTAAAGAAATACATCTAATTTGTAATAATATATCATTGATGTACATTTTACAAATAATAATTATAATTTCCGTTTTTTTTTGTTATATTAAGCAATAATATTTTTCAATATTTGCTTTATGAATAGTCATGAACTTATGAATCCAAACCATTTTTTTTAACATATGTTTGAAATACAACAATGATACAAAATTTGTATTATATAAATAAAAATCACTGGTTTTGTTCTATTTACTCTGACAATGGTATAATTTATCATCATTCCTTATTTACAAAAAAATGGTCAAATTCGCAAATATACGTATAAATTAAACATTAATCGTGTTATATTATATATATATTTTTTTTATTATATTTACCATTAAATAATGTTATGCTTTCATATTATCACACTTACTTATTTATATCTCTGTTGTATGAGTATCATTAAAAAAGTTTAGCATAATAATAGTTATGTCTATCGAGATGCATTATTGTTTTTCGACCTTTTGGTGAGATTTCTGCTAGCCAAAATAAGCCCATGTTGTGCAGCAACGGTGTACCTCGACAACGGAATCGAATTCCTCTGTATTCTATTTTTATTTTTTTATTTTTTGCGATTTTTTTTTATTTTAGGAATATTGTTTTAGATGAGTTAACATAAGTGAAAACAGAAGTGAAATATTAATAAGTTTTTTTTTATTTTTCAGCTTTGAGGCCTCTTTTGTTGCGTGGAGGGGCACCAAAAAAGAAGGCATCAAAGCGAACAAATTTACAATTGAATTTTAAAATCGTCCAGGGTAGTTTTAATCAGGGGGATGTACAATTCAGCAGTGGGTCTAGAAACCGACAGTGCACAGCAATCGTTGTATGCGCTTTGGTATACGCGCACAAGGAGACACCATTACTATGGTCTACAGAATCCATTGACAGAATTCTAAGGAAAGGAGACGAAGTATATAAAATATCCTATAATAGAATGTCAGATGAGGACAAAGCAGGAGGATATTACTTGGCAGCCGATCACGTGTATCCGATCATACAGTACCATAGTTGTATCTTCGAAGCCCATTTGAGCACAGAGCTGTCGTATGGCGGACGATTCGATAGTGAATTCGTTGACGCTCTTCAGCAGGCTTATCGACAGCATCGGTATTTGATTTTTACATGTAGCAGTATTTCGATGGCGTTTATGAGATGTTCAGATGAAAGAGGACGCGACCATTACGTTGTATTTGATAGCCATTCTAGGAACGAGAAGGGTGTATCGGTTTTAAGTGGAAAGGCATCACTATTTATCTTTAGTACATTGAGAGCATTGTCTGATTGGATTGTGCCAATATTTAAAAAAAATCAGTTGCACACACCGCCTGTAGATCGGAGTGCATTATTTTCCATAGTGCCATGTTCGGTAACAGAAGCCTCCCCACCACAAGCTCCACAGCCATCACGACGCAATTCTAGCACAAAGCGTATGGCACCACCAGCCACACCAATAATAACACAAAAAAGGCACACACGACAAGCATTACCAACAGCACCGCATGCATCTAAGCGTAGTGCAGCACCAGCAACACCAGCTACAGTACCTAAGCGAAGTGCAACCGATTCGACAGTAGTAGTAGATTGTAATGTAGATAGTAATGTAGATTCAATTGGACAGGGGTTAGCTTCTATTGATATACATATACCAAGAGTTTTGTTGAGAAATCGTCGTACTGGGTTATATATGGCTGCTGCGTGTAAATTAGAAGATTTCGATGAGTCCCGTGTAGTTTTATCGTCACTTGGCCCATTTACATTTAAATGTCGTTTTTGCAAAGCCTTCCATTTTGAATATGAATTGCCTGTAGACAAAGCAATGCATTTGTGCTGCGACAAGGGTCGGATTGTCCTTCCGCCACCGAATCCATTGCCTCAGCTTTTAATGGACCTTCTGTCCAACAAGCAGGCGTTTTCTTCACATTTTTTTAAATACATTCGAAATTTTAATAATGCACTTGCATTTGCAGCATTTGCTGCTTCTCATAAATTAGAAACAATGTCAAAGAATGGGCCACCAGTTATTAGAGTCAACGGCGAAATAACACATAATTTACAATATTATAGGGAAGGCAAGGAACGTTATGGTCATCTTTATATTTTTGATACAGCCCAGGCTACCGATCGGCGTATGGCCAATCCTTTTAATATTAATTTAGATAAAGACCTTCTTGCTCAATTAGATTCAATGTTACGTGCAATAAATCCTTTTACAAATATGTATAAGATGTTAAATCAGATAGCAGATGAATCAGCCAAAATGGTAGCAACTGGAATTGTCGAAGAGCGTAGTGTTTGTGTCGCAATTGTTCAGAATCGAGATGAGATCCGCCTTAGGCAGGCAATGCAGGGTACTTATTCGTTACCAACCACAAATGAGGTCTGTATGATAGTAGATTCAGTAGCTTCTTCTGCAAATAATAGAGACGTTTATGTTTATCCCCGGTCTGGCAAACCTATTAAATTAACTTTTTTTGATCCAAACCGAGACGCCATGGTCTATCCATTATTATTTCCAAGCGGTCAACAAACATTTCAATTGAACATACCAAAAGTGAATTGTAGTATTTTAAAACGGAAGGACCTTAGTACGGCCGAGTATTACGCGTATACATTCATGATAAGGCCTGACGAGTTTAATGTATTTTTACATTCGAGAAAATTAACACAACAATTTTTCATTGATTGCTATGCTAGAGTGGAAGAGCAACGTCTTTGCTTTCATCGACAGGAAAAAAATCAATCCTCTTATCGTGTCGATACTTACTATGGTTTGAACGATTTTATTCAAAAATATGCAGATGCTCATAATTTACCGGCACCCGGCCGAGTAGTTATTTTGCCGAGTACATTCACGGGCTCGGAGCGGTTTCATCGCAGTAATTACTATGACGCCATGGCAATCGTGGAAAAGTTCAAGCGTCCCGATTTTTTTATAACAGTCACATGTAATCGTTTATGGCCAGAAATAACGTCTCTATTATTACCGGGAGAAATGCCAGAGGATAGGGCTGATATTGTAGCTAGAGTATTTAATGGAAAACTTAAGGCAATAATCAATGATATATACAAACAAAATGTGTTTGGCAAACCGAATGCGTTAGTATATACTATAGAATTCCAAAAACGTGGTTTGCCTCACGCTCATATTCTATTATTTGTGCATAGCGATGATCGCGTGCGCCACGGCGAAGAACTTGACATGTTTGTGTCAGCTGACTTGCCAGATTATATCAATCAACCGCGACTCTATGAAGCGGTTACTAAAATGATGATGCACGGTCCGTGTGGAGATTTAAAGCCAAATAATGTATGCATGCAGGAGGTAGGCAATCGGTCAACGGGGATGAGCTGTACGAAGCGTTTTCCAAAAGCCCATTGCGAAGAAACAATTTTGAGTGTAAATGGGTATCCCGTATATAAGCGTCCAGATAATTGTAGGAGCTACTTGAAGAAATGCGGTAAAAATCCTGCCATACGCATGGACAATAGTTGGGTCATTCCGTATAATCCCTATCTTCTTTTAAAGTACAATAGCCACATTAATGTAGAGAGCTGTTCATCAATTAGAAGTGTAAAGTATTTATTTAAGTATATAAACAAAGGGTCCGACAGAGCAAGCGTTAAAGCATTTACAAAAACGGGCAATTATAATGAGACAACAGATTATGTTAATGCTAGGTATTTGAGTGCGCCCGAATGTATATGGAAGTTATTTGGATATAAGATGCACTTTGCGTCTCATACAATTTACAAGCTACCAGTGCACTTGCCTGATAAGCAAATAGTTAGAATTTCTAATGATACCCGAACAGCGCAGGCACAATTAGAGCATGGTAGACATAGTAAATTAACAAAATTTTTTGAATTAAATGCAAATAGTTTAGCAGCACGTAAATTTTTATATAAGGACATTCCTCACAATTATACATGGAGTTTAGTCACACGTAGTTGGGAAGTTCGTAAGCGTGGGGGTGATTCAGTTTTGCCTAGGTTTAATTTTGTATCGCCGCGAGATGTCGAATTGTTTGCACTGAAGCAATTACTGTGCCATATCCGAGGACCGACGAGCTTTGAATATTTGAGAACCGATCATGAAAATGGTGGTCTTGTGATGGATACTTTTGTAGAGGCTGCCCTAAGACACGGCCTCATCCAAGATGACCGATCGGCCGATAGAGCCTTGCAGGAGTTCGTTCAGTTCCAGATGCCCGGCCAACTTCGAAACATGTTTGTGTTGTTGTGTGTGTTTAATGCTCCCAACAGTCCGCTAGAATTGTGGTTGAAATTTAAGGAGCATATGTGCGAGGATTTTTTAAGGCGTGTTGGCGTAAATCAGGATTTGGCCGAGAATCTGGCATTACATGATATTGAGAGGTTAATGATTGGGCAGAATAAGACAAATGCCGATTATGATTTGCCGGAGCACAGCATACCTATCGAATATACCGGTGACCTAAACGAACTGTTGGACAATTTCGATGCAGCAGAGGAAAGGGCCGAGGGTGAGATGAATGAAGGACTTCTGAACATTGGTCAAAAGGCTGCATTCGATCAAATAATGAACGCAGTTCGAAATAAAGGTTGCATGGAACGTTGCTTTTTCGTTGATGGACCAGGTGGTAGCGGAAAAACATTTCTGTATGAAACGCTGCTGTGTACGATTCGCGGTATGTCAAAGAAGGCGATTGTGTGTGCATCAACAGGAATCGCTTCGGGATTATTAAAAGGTGGCTGCACGGTACACAAGCAATTTAAGTTACCACTAAAAACAACTGATACGTATACATCGATGATCAAGCGGTATACACCGGCAGCAACACAATTATTCCAGGCTGACATAATTATAATCGACGAGGTAACGATGACGTTTGGAATTGCTTTAGATGCTATCGACATGGTGTTGCGGGACATCACACTGCTCAAAGACCGTGCATTTGGTGGTAAAGTCGTCCTACTGGGTGGTGATTTTCGTCAATGTTTGCCTGTGGTGGTTAGAGGTGGTCCTGATGCCATCATGAATGCCACGGTAAAGAAGGCCATGTGTTGGTCCCATTTCAAGACTCTGCGACTGACAACTAACATGCGAGTGATAAACCAACCGAACCAGAGCGATTTCTCAGATTGGTTGTTGCGGGTCGGCGACGGAAAACAAAATGACTGTGTGCCCAAACACCTGATGTACAATAATGCAACGACGACATATGTAAAGATCCCCGACACGTGCATTTCTACGAACATTGTTTTCGATATTTATGGGTCCGATTTCAATGCAACCAATATCGACGAATACCTAGAGCGCATCATATTGACACCACTTAACGAAGACGTTCACGCTCTTAATGCCCAAGTACTGCAACTGATGAAAGAATCCGTAGATACAAGCCGATCCTATTTTAGTGTCGATTCAGCTGAAGTAAACAATGACTACGACGATAAGAATGAAATAGATATTGAAATGGAATATCCTCAAACGCTTTTGAACAGCATGGAACCATCTGGATTGCCTCTGCACTGTGTCACCCTAAAAATAAATGCACCCATAATGCTATTAAGAAATCTGCAAACATCATCAGGACTCTGCAATGGAACGCGCATGGTGGTCAAGCGTATGTTTGAACATTCGATTCTGGCTGCTATTGCCGTTGGCAGCCGCAAGGGAGAAGAGTATGTCATTCCCAAACTTAAACTGACAACCGATGTAAATCTTCCATTTACATTGCAACGATACCAGTTGCCCGTACGCTTATGCTACGCTATGACCATCAATAAATCCCAGGGACAAACGTTTGACATGATCGGTGTGTACCTACGAACACCTGTATTTGGGCACGGACAACTATACGTGGCTCTCTCAAGGGTCAGATCAAGAGAAAATATGAAAGTGGCAATCGTGGAAGCAAACGCTCATTTTTGCAAGAAACAGGGAAGGCTGATGAAGAACGATTCCAGCATGTACACACCGAACATTGTATACGCTGAGATGTTGCAAACTGCTGATTAAATGTGTTCTAGGGCGATTTTATTTCAATTGTATATTTGTTTGCTATTGTCCTGTCTTTTTAATGGTTGCATTCCTAAATAGGTCCCGGATAGTTGCGATCGGCTTTTGCGGTAAGTGTATTTTTTTTTATTTTTTTCTCTCTTTTTTATTATATTATTGGATTTTTGGATTTTTGTATTTAAGGTTTTTTTTACTTAATTTAAGTTTTTCTTTTTTTATTTAA
>JAAAKO020029905.1:0-13479 GCA_010015015.2 Bolitophila cinerea
CTATATATATTTATATATATATATATATATATGTTATCTATTGATAAATAATTTGTTCCGAAGTGCGATGCAAAGAGGCGATGTTCTTGACGTGACTCTCGCTTCTTCTATATAGAAAACAGAACGCTACGCTCGAAATAGCACCGAAATAGATATATCGGGAATATTTTGGGATTCCTGTGGGCAATGTGTGTGCAAACGTAAGTGTGTGTGTGTTAGGTCGCGCGCAAGCATTTGCATATGTTTTTTGGCGTGCGTAGCGCTCGGCAGTAGGAACACCACTCTAAGCTTTTTTAGCTACATTAAATATATAAATGATTATATATATATATATACTAATTTATAAGTAGAAACTACTGAAGCACGCACGCTCCGCCGACAAAGCAAACTCTTGAGATAGCCGTCGACGCCACGATGTAGAAAAGCATTTATTCACATTAAATTTCACCGTTTGAAGGCGATTGCCGCATAAGAACGTTTTAAACCGAAATTTATTATTCCAACTGTAAATCTATATAAATCTTAGAGAGAATATATTGTGCCTATTTGAGTATGTCTGTTAATTTACTGTCTTACAAACAAATCTGAAATTAGATAGATAGTAACAACACAAGCTCGCGCTTTCTGAGCAGAGGTCAGAATTAAAGCTCAAAGTTGGAACTATAAATATTTATAATAATATAAATGGGTTCCGAAAATAAAAGCGCCGCCCGCTCACAAAAGATTACCATTGAGACAGATTGTCTAGACTCTAGACTTTGGTCGCGCAAATAATTCGAGTAATTGATAAAATTGAAACTGTTGTTTATATATATATATTATATGTTGTTATTATATATAGTTTAAACAAACCAAACATCATGCTATGTTTATTAAATAAAAAAATGTTTTAAATGCCTGGAATAAAATTAAAAGATAATAAATGAAAAAGGAAAATAATGAATAATCAAATATGTTGTTTTTTATCACATAAATATAGAACCAGAGTTATTTAAATCGCTTGGTTTACAGTTTAAACCTTTATACTTAAAAAAAACTTGCGCAGGCATTTTAATTTTGAAAAATTTAGTTTTTTGTAATTATTAACGACATAATGTTATAAAAGTGTCTTATTCAAATTATTTCTTTCAAAATTTAATGTACGATGCTACTTGTTGCAGCATTAGTTAATTTAATGTTGCACTTTTATAATACACAATAAATTCATATTATAAACTAAATGAAAATTCGCAATTATTTTATTTCGCAAATATATTAATCACAATTATGTTTCTGTGCAAATATATTAATGTTACATTAGTAATTCTTAAGTAAAATTGACTAAGGATATTTTTTAATAATATACATTTTAAATAAAACAGATGCTAATATGCTTCAAGCGTTAGTAAATATATAATATATAGCTTTGGTGGATCAACCAGGTCATGGTTAGAGAATCATTTTTTATTTCTGTATGCAAATAGGATCATACATGGAAAACCTATAGAGACACACCAATTTAAATATCATCAAATAAAAAAATCCATCAAAAAAAAAAGATCGCCAGAATCAAAAATTATAAAATATATTTAAATGGAAAACAAAATGGTAAAGCTCAAAATAAATAATCTATCTGGATCTTAGAAGGAGCTAATTAAAACGGTGTGTGGCCGCAAGTGCAAGTTTCATCTCTGCCCAACACGCATATAACATAGGCGCTGCAATTATTAAGAGCTTATGTCACTAGTGCAAGAAATGGCAGTGCAGAAGATTAAATGGAAAAAAATCGTTTATTTTTCTAATTGATCGTATTATTGATTCAATTATTGTTTTAAGGATAGTCCTCTAAAGACGTTTCCTACGTTGGAATTAAATACAAAACAAATATGTAAAATTTTTAAATCGATAAGCGTTTGTCTTTCAGGATGTTTTCAATGTTGCATGTAATATTGTTAATTAAATTATACTTAATAATAATCATGGTAGTAATCTAACATGACATAATACTTCAATGATAATTACTACAACATTTAAGTCTTTTTAATGCATCATTTCAGCGAAACACTCTATTAATAGGATTTCAATGTGTGTGTATTTGTATATTTTATATCGCTATCTTCTCATAAAATTAATTATTTATATTCAGAAAAATTATTTTAAAAGATCATTTGCTGATAATTGATTTATACTATATTGAACTTATTTCTATATATCATAAATAGAAAGATCGTCATTATTATTTTATTGGTACGCCAACAATCACGGAGTCTTTGCAACTTCGCAATGTCATATATATATATATATATATATAAACTACATATAAATACATTTTTCTAATAATAAAAAATATTATTAACAAAAATAACCATCAAACTATTACCAACTTTTTTACAGGTGATTTTGTAATTAAGTTATAATTAAGCAACAAAAAAATAATTATATTGGATTTGCATTAACTGTTCAAAAAGTTTATTTGATTTATTATTAAAAAAAAATATAAAATTTAATATAAAATTACGTTAGATAAATATACATAAGTATACAAAAATACATCTTTATTACAATAAATAATATTTTCCTCGATATTTTTTTGGAGATTTGACTTACAATTAATAAAACCAAGTAATAAACATAAACACACAACAACAAAAATAATAGTAACGTAAAATACAAAAAAAAAAGTTTTGTATTTCTTTTATTTGCTTTGGTAAAAAAAAATGTATTTTTTTATTTATTTTGGATATGATTTTTATGTTATCATTTATACATTTAAAAAATACTTGAATTAACTTCCAACGAAAATATAGTTAACAAATGTGTGTATAATAACTATTATTGAATTTATTTATTTTAGTAAAAAGGAGAAATTTAATTTATTTTCACGAAATAGTAATTTAAAAATCACTAAATTTTGGAAGGCTTTATTAAATTGAAATTGATTTTGAGAATTTTGAATGGTCCACAGCAAAATTACAAACTACACAAATACTCATATTAAAATGCGATTTAAGTAGCTGAATAGACAAGATAAAAATGATCCTAAGAATTTTATTTTTTTAAACGTGTTATTTTATTATTAATGGTTATTGTCGTCATCAATAAAGTGCATTTACTTACATAAATGTGTCGAGAAAAAATCTTTAATTATATTTTACATATATCACGAATTCAATATCACGTACGGTGATATTCTTGAAACATTATAACTGCTGTTTTAATACAATAATTAGTTATTTTTCTTTTAATAAATAACTTCAATTACTTATTGGAAAATGGATAATTAAAAAATAACCATAATAAAAAAACACCGGCTTATTCGTATAAATTGGGCAAATCAAACATCATACGTATACCTGTTGCAAATATTTGAGAATCCCAAATAAAAAAACAACTGTTTCTGAAAAAAGTGCTTGTCTGAAATTTAAATACATAAACTTTAGGCCAAGTCGTCAGAATTAGTAACACATAACATAATATCCTAATGTATAAACTCAAACTCATACATAGACACAGACAATGTATGTGTAAATCCACCGTAAGCTTCAAATAAACTGATAATAACGAAGATAAAAAAAACTGTATGCGTTTATCGTTTGTGCACACAAACATGCGCCTTTATGCAAATACTACATACACATTACAGACACACACATATACCACATACATGCCCACAAGAAGTATGTCTTTACTTTACCCTAACATTTTGTATTCTTTATATTTTATATACTTGTACTATGTATTTGAATACATGCAACATAGAATATTTCGTTGATAATCTTATGCACGACCGAAGCGACGCACTCTGCACGGCAACAACTAAAACGTATATGCAATAATAATATTACGTGCCCGAGCATTTATGTGTGTCTGTGTGCATGTATGTGTATTAGTGTTAGCTACGAACACCTCTGGCACACATTTTAATATGTAAATTTAATTATAACTTATACACTAAAGATGCAGTCACGAATATCTATATAGCCTGCATATGTACGCGTTATTGTTTGCACTGTGGCTTTTGGATGTATTTTATTTTGATTCGCGAGCGCCAGATAGGAGTACTACCTGCGAATGCATATATACCTTCACATGAGTGACGCCGCACAGTGGAAAAAATGGTAATTTTTGGGAAAGTATTTTTATTAAAAAGTACAACTAAAAATATACATACACAAGTTAGATTTTTCAATATAATAACAACAATATGGCCCAGATGACAGACATTACTAAAAACAGGACAGATATCACTCAAAGAAATAACTGAGCGCACGGTCAAACCATAAATAGCACGAAGAGCAAACGATAAAGAATGTAGGATTATTTTGTTCAGAGCTGTTTTTTAGCTATTTCTATCTGGTATTTTTTTTTCAAGGGTTTGATGATTTGAAAATATAAAATATTAAGAGTATAAAGAATCCCTGTTCTTAATTTAAAATTCAAGAAAAGTTTTCACCAAATATGTGGTATATAAAAAGTACAAAACAAAAAATGAAAAAGAACTTACAAAACAAACTCTCTGGCCAAATGCGATGGAAAATGACCAACCAAACATACCGAACAAATAATTGAACCCATAAAATATATTGTCACCTAAAAAATGTTTATTAACGTAATTAAATGAATGTGCCCATATATAAAATTATTCTGACAAACATGTTTGATTTATTTTGGTGACACTGTATTTCTTTTGGTTCACTTGTTTTGTTACAAAAAGAAACGTTTTGATGACATTTCTAAATTTTTTAGATACAGATTTTTTTCGGACAAAAATATTGTTTTATTTAAACAATTTTTATTGTAATTTTAAACGAATGAACTTTAATTTATTTATGAAAACACAAGTTTTCGTTAGGTATTGTATTGTATTGTGCATTTTGAATTTTTGAGAAAGCAGTGCAGATGGAGAACAGAATAAATCTTGTATATTATAGTTTTTGCCGAACTTCTGTACAAAATTTAAAAAAATGTATTCGTGTTTGAACGAGTTGTTGTTTTTTTTTCTTTAGAATAATGGTTAGGATATGTTTAGACAGTTTGTCAAATAATCAGAATCAGTCGATGAAAGATTTGTTTAAATGAAGATGACAATAATTGTCATCCAAATGATGTAACTGTGTCTGCTGTCACATTTATAGCAAATCCTTAGGATCAATTAGACGTAGAGGATGATGATACGGAAAAAGCGCTACGCGCACAAGCTGCTGATGTCTTTACTGCTATACATTAGGTTGACGCTTCTGATAACCCTTATTCTGTGTCTATAAATGGCACGGAATGTTACAAATATTTTCCACTGACTCTAAGTTTTATAAAGTTAGTTTTTTTGTCAAACAAGCAAGCAATCCATAACTTCGTAAATATAATTATAATGGCGCGCTACCGCACACACGCGGTCTTTTGTTTTATTCAAAACAACTTTTTTTATAAAAAGTCATTTATTTGGTAGTGTTGATTATTGAACTATTATATACCTGCGGTTAGTATATATGGCTTAACACAACACTTTAATTTTCAAATATAACAAGCAAAATAATAGCTAAGGGAAAGTATAATTTACCAGGGAATGGAAAGTTGAAGAAGCTTAAGCAATGGCAAGAAAGCTCTTTTCCTCCAAAAAAAATATTAAAAAAGGGAGTTTTTACTTTAAATACCTCACGGACTTTTTGCAATAAAAAAATCATGTCGTTACAACTACAACCCTAAGAAAACAGTGTTTTAGGAGAGGATACTAAAGAAAATTCCACTTAATTTAATTTAAATTAAAAGTGCATAAACATAAATTGTGCGAACACATTATAGAAAGCGAACAAATTCCAAAAGTACAGCGCACATGACTGCAACAAAATTGTGCCCTAATCACACTTTGATCTTCTGCATTTGCCAATAACACTCTAATGTGACTATATAAAAACAACAACAACGCAATGTGCAAAGTTGCACTATATATTTTACATATTATAAAATATATGTACATTGCATGCATTTCACATGTATGCATAGTTCATTTACGTGCACGACACTAGGTGGGTGCTGACGCAATTCGTTTGCTGCCGTAATTAATATATATATATATATACATAATATACACTTTAATTAATTATTTGGCGTGCGATCGCGCGTACTTCCCTTAATCACCATTCAAATCATAAACAAAATTCATGTGCGCCAGTCCGACACATAAAAAATACAGTGAAGCGATAACATGACCCGGCCACATTGCACTTTCGCATGGCGTTTCACTCGGGCGCCCCGTTTATCACGCAAGTAACTTGTGTATGTATGTGTGTGGTTGTTGGTTGTCACTTTGTATGCTTAAAAGCCCGTAGCGAAAAAATTAAAGCTTGCTCAGCATCACTGCACTTGTGTCAGCCCGGTAATCTGTTAAAACAAAACTAAACAAAAACAACAACATCTGTGTGTGTTTTTTGTGTGCGTGCGTCTTATATTAGCCTCGGCGAAAATATTTATATATAATATATAGTATATTAAAATGTTCTTATCTCTTTTTTAAACTGCAAAGAGTTTATTATATATACGACATCATATAAATAGATTAAATAGAGCTCTCTGCCTGTGTGGCTTATCGCCATTGCTAAAACGCATGTTAGGACTAAGGAAATAATAATAATGTATAAATTGGTCATGAAAAAAGTACACATATACAATTATACTTATTCTTTTATTATGATTGCATTTATATATATATATATATATATATATATATATATTTGTGTATAATATGAAAATTGACCCTCAGCGTTACCAGCAAAGGCCAGGGCGAAACGATTGTATATATCACGAACGTTATTTGTTTATATGTGTGGTTTATTCTAATGAAAAGGATTGCCAGAGTGCATAGCAACAGTACGGTCGCGTGCTCTCTAGACATTTGTTATCTGTGCTCGACATGGTCACTACATGGTGGCTATGTGGATACAGTTTATTCGTATTTAATCAGTAAAGCTCGATTTTTATGGAAAACCCTACTTTTCATCAGGAGTATCTCTAAATCATTAGATAAAGTTAAATTTTAGTTTCAATCTGTTTTTCTTTTTTTACAATAAAATAAATAAAAGCGTTATTTTAGTATTGTGGATTCAGAAATAAATATACTAAAAAATGATTTCCTTTAAATAATCATGGCTTAATAATCATTATAAACCTATATTCATATATCGGAACCCTCTAAGGAAATATTCGATGAGGTTTTAGATTAAACACAGTGACTTTTTTTTCGTACATCATTTGAAGCATGCAAGATGATTTATTTAAACTGCTTGCTTGTGTGTACCATTTAATTTTTTTGAATTGTTTACAGATTAAAAATGATTAAAAGTAAAGTGAAATTAACTCAACTGCGAAGGTGTTTTAAAAGTGGAAAAAATTACCTCAGAGACCATTCTTCAGTGGTAGTATTTTTTCAAATATACTAGCTGACTTTAATTCTCCCGTGAGGCGTTTCGGCAAATCACTCGATCTTTATACGTATCCTAAATATTTATAAGATTATGGTTAATTAGCATGGACAGCCGCTGTTCGGCGGTGTATGGGTGGATTGTAATATCAATGTTTGACAGTTTTTATCCATGTTTTTTTGTCTTGAATTTATTTTATTGTAATTTGTAATTTTTAGTATTGATATTTATATATTTTTTGTTTAATTTATATGTTTATTTAAATTTAGTTGTTTGTTCTTTTTTATATTTTTTTGGAAATGGAATTATTTTGTACATACATATACACATTTGTACAATTATATATTTTGTTCAATAAAGGTGAGTTAGTTATTTATTTTAATGGCAGATTACAAGTATATCTACAGGTAATGGCTGTAATGGCTGTAATGGCCAATGGAACAAGTGTATAAAAACTCGATACATATATTTCCGGTTCAACATACTTTTAAACCATAACTACCTAAATTCTTGGTGGAAATGGAATAATGAAAATTTATGTAGTGCCTATGCTAAAAATTCCGTATCAAAAAATATTTTCAAATATTTAAAATATGAAAATATAAATGTATTTTAACAAATATATACATTTTTTCCATATCAATACCCAAAAATTTTAGTTTAGGTAGTTTTTGATTTTTTCAATATTTTTTATGATTTTTTAAATACCAAAATTGATAATAATTTTAGCCTGAAGACAAATAACATAATCCAATTTTCAATTTATAAAAAACAAAAAAGCTTGAATACGGGTTTTATTATTATTTTCCGACTTCAGTCGTTTCCTATGGTAAGAATTGTACTTTAATATGTAAAAATATATAATTTACCCTTTTTAACTAAATTATCATTTTACTTTTTGCTGCAGAACATCACTCAAAAAAAAAAATATTTCCTTAAATTCCCAGTATACAATTTAATATACTATTAAAAATAAGATGAAAAAAATACATTTATTTGTTGATAATGCATATTCTTGTTTTTAATAGTCTTTTACTTTTTTTTAAACTATTTTGCTTAGTTTTTTGTAAAAACACAAGTAAAAACAAAAAAAAAACAAGCAATCCTTTTTTATCTCGCTCATTTTATTGGCTTTTTGGCGTTTTAATAAAAACTACAAAATATGCTGAATTTTGGCTTTACTTTGAAAAAATATTGACAATTATATACCTTCAATCAAATGCATCAAATCAAATTCATGAAGCTTTTATGACTATTTTAAAATTGACAATATTTTTGATTATTTCTGTTATTATGTCCATAGAATTTATATTCTTTGTGACCTATACAATATATAATGTTTATGGAACTTATGTTCATTTGAACTAAACATAACGACAGTCAAATTAAATATATTTATTATATTATATTTAATTTTTAAATTATATATTTTCTTTGACAATAATAATTTGTGTAATGTGGAAAAATAAATATATTTTTTGTAAGTGACATATGTAAATATTTAGAAAATTGTCCATTAAGGATAAAATACCATAGAATTTATTTTTTAAAGAGTGAGTCTAAAGTACATATCGTACAAAAATAAAAAAACACTTATTATCAATGATAGAAGTATTTAACGCTTACTGGACGAAATACAACAAGAAAAGCCATATTCTCAACGATACTTTATGGAAATGATCAATCTAGTTAAAGCAAAAGTTATTATATTGCCAATTTATTTTTGTTTAATTATTGAATTATCAAGCATAACTTGATTGTGGGTTGTTAGAGCCTATTTGATTATTTGGATTAATTACGATATGTTGTTTCTAACATGTTTTTAAGTGAAGGCCATGTATGCCAAAACCAATTGTTTATATTGGATAAGTCAATATTATTTAATAATGGTTGTTTTTTAATTAATTAATGGTGGCTTGTCAAACATTTCAAAACTAATTTAATACAAAGGGTAAATACATTGTATATAATTATTTATTTTTTTATTATTATTTATTATTTTAGATTATTTTAATCTGTTTTTAAAATTGTAGTGGTGTCAAAATCCTATTCATTATTACTTTATATTATATTGTTTACAATATAGTTTTCAGAATTTCATCAGGGCAGATCGTCTCTTGTCTGTATAAACTGTTCAATATAGTTTTGAACTAATTTTTAATTTTTACTTAAATGTTCAGTTTTATTTGAAAATAAGATACATTTGAATTGGAGACATTTTAATAAATAAAATTCTTTTCGAGAAAACTATCCTAATATAAACCCTATATATATATATTTATATTTTATACAGAGTAGAGAGAGAGAAACAGGTCACACAGCACATCCACCCACACTATAACATCATTGACGCAGAATTACCCAAGAGCATTTCTAAGAAAATATTTTTTTAATTATAGATTTACCTCTCACAGCATTGGGAAATCCCGAATATGTGTTTAACACTTTTTCTTTCAAGGCCAACGATTGTTGCCTTGTCAATCACCATAATCATTATGCGCCGGGTATTTTTTTGTACTTTACATGTGTATATCTGTATAATTATTCTAATGGCATCCAGAAATAGCAGAGGCGATGTGCACGAGGCAGTAGCAGTGGGGCTTGTCGTGTTTCTTCGCTGATGCTCTATTCTTGTTTGATATATTTGATGTATAATATTGTATATATATACCATCGGTGTATTCTTGAATATTTTTTATATAAATATAAAATAAATAAATTAGTATATAGCAAACTTGGTGTCGCGTTGCATGATCTTCTCTGCTATGCGTTATCTGCAAGGTTGTCGTAAATATAATTGGACAAAAACTGCGCACTTTTGTGCGTTTCAGTGTGTGTGTGTGTGTGTGTGTGTGGCGACCAGGCTGGCGGTATCTTATCTTATTTTTGTTAACAATTTAAATTCAAGTCACCGTGCAATAAATGTAACATGTTATTTCAAAAATATGTACAAATGCGTTTGGATTGTAAACATGAAGATAACATATATTATATCTCGTAGAAAATTACGCAGTTTTTTTAGAAAGATTTAATTTAAGTTGAATTCACTAATCTGTATCTTGCATAGAATTAAGTGTTTACATTTACACATTTACGAAAAACAAAAAAGGCAATATAATTGTGTTACATTAAAATGACACAGAGGACGATCGTAAATCTGACAGAATACATCCATAAAACCCGACAAAGTCATGAAACCCTGTTAGCGGTTATGATGGGGGCAGGTTGTGCAATGGTCAGCTGTTAGTATGTTTTGACGGTTATAATAATTTTATTTCAATTTTATTAAACTATAAAGAAGAAATGTTGTCTTTTAAATTAAATCATATATCCAATTTGAATGTATTATAAAGATATGCTAAACCGCATTTGTTTCAATACCCAATAATATGCTCTTATAAGTTCCTCTTTCTATAAATATCCTTTTGAAATAGTTATGCCTATTTTCCATGATCTGAACCCACTTTCAGTGTTTGTGCTCACCGTGAGCTCAGTGTCACCCGAAAATGAGAGTGCGCCTCTCCTCACCTTGTCCGAAAATGTCTTTCAGTGTTTTGAATGAGCTTTTCTACAGAAATAACAACGATAGCACAACTGCTAGTGTACAAAGCCTTACCGGCGAAAGAAATAACATATAAATATCATACGGGCACAAATTATAACCTCAGAAAAAGCGAGCGTCACTATTGTATATATATATATATATATTGTATATATATAGAAGAAAAACGTCAAATGTGAGCGTTCTCCAACGTGAATAAAAGTTGGTGAGCTCGGTGAGCCATGATCGTAGTCATTGTGAGGCAACATTGAAAAGAAATTCCGCTCATATCCGTCACTTGGCTCACTTGAGCCAACACTGACAGTGGGTCCTGACCAATAAAATGTCACGTGTCTAGTGGGTGATATCATACACTATCTGCAATATTCCGCACGTATGTCCGTTCATCTCTAATCAGGGGAGGGATGAGGTCGGACCGCCCGGGTGACACCATATCATAAAACCAAACTTGAAAAAATAACGATGGGCGTTAATAACGGATAGTGACAAAAAAGGTAATAGGTAGTTTCAGTATACCATAATATATACCAACCCTAGTGACGCCACTGCTTACAGCGTTCTCAAATAGCCTATAAATATGAGCTACAATTATATGAAGAAATATGTTTAACTTGTATCATTATTATAATTAAATAGAAGCCGTTAGTATGAGACACTTTTGTTTCTCGGAAATTCCACCAAACATTGTAAAATTAATTTTTATTCTCGTTGGTTTATGGTGAACAGAATTTTGTAATCAAAAATTTCTATTCTATAATTTTGTAATCAAGTATTTAAACATACAGAATTTTGTGATCCACAATTTTATCAAATGTAGAGTAGAGTATTTTCTCGCTTACGGTGTGTCCTACGAAGTTGACGTTTTGCATGAACAATGCTTACTTCAGTCCTCAAGATTGATATAAATATAAACCTGATCGGCAAAACAGGTGCCGCTATATAGCGTCATTTTATATTTCGTAAAAAGGGATTGAACATTTTCTCAACATATTAATTAATTTTTCTGTGTTTCACGTGTGAAATTAAATTTAAATGTAAGTATTTTTAACAAATATATGTATCGTGTATGGAATGGTAATTTTGGTTTGGGTTTGTGTTCTTGGTTAAGGAATTATTGATTGATTTTTCCGTGAAATATGTCTGTGGGGCGAAAGAGCCACCGTTTTCTAAGATTTTTGCAAGCGTGAAATTTCAGTAGCACTTTCTGACAACTGCTTCATCGGGTCCAGATGGTACGGGAAACCCGTCTAAGTAGATGAAAGGCAAACAATTTTTGCTAATGTTGCAATGCTTTCAAAAATATGCCAGCAATACGAAAACAAATCTATCACTGCTGATTCAAGACAACCATGACGTTTCTCATTTGTCTTTCGCTTTATTAGATATAAAAATGTACATTTATGGTTGACACTGACACAAAGTGCAGCCATTGGACAAAGCTGTTTTAAGCTAGACAAACGGGCGGCATAAAATAGACCCAATAAGATCATCAGTACACAACAACAGTCTTACAGACTTTCGCTACGGATATACTTGAAAAATTTGTTGACATTATTTGAAATATTATTTGAACCTGTCAATGATTATACAGGGGTGATTAGTTACATTCGGAAAATTTTACCCTTAAGAACAAATCTTTAAATTAATAGAAATAAGTTATATATTTAACTGAAATTACACAGGTAGTTTAAAATATAACGATATTTAATAAAATTGCCATCTGCTTTTACAACCGCCTTTAACCTAGTGGTGGAACTGGTCGAATACCCTCTGTACCTCCTCATTATTCATATGAGTCATTTCCTTGGTAATGACCAGCCGTAGAGATGTTTTAGTGTTATGAGGTTTTGCATTCACTTTCGCCTCAACTGTGCCCCACAAATAATTATCCAGGGGACTGCACTCGGGGCTGAAAGGAGGCCACATATCTACAATATACAACCAGACCTGAGTTTTTCGGGAACGGAGTCTTGCTGGAACACGGCTTTACGACCATTTTTAAAACATTGATGTAAATGTCAGCGATGATTTGCAGGCCCGTTTGAAAGAAATGTGGCGGCATAACATTCCTCTCACTTTAAAGACACTTAGAACTATTATTCAGATGGGTTCTGGCGCGTCCAACGGTCTTTTCATTCTTAAATAAAGTTTTTCTCGTCCACTTGACTTTATTTTGTTCAGTCAAGAGGTGCCGTCTTCTGAGAATGAACGAGTTTTATACCAAGTCGCCACGACCTGCTAAAGAGATTATGGACCTTGATACTTCAATATCTCCCCACAGGTCCCTCATTTTCGTGCCACCATTCTTATAAAAAAATAAAGTGTTTTTCACAATGGCCGGTGTTTTTATAATCTGCGTAGAGATTGGACGAATGCGGCTTTTTTTTCGGATTCTTAGTTCATTTAGCTGCCGATTGAACTGTTTTTTTGAACGCTAATTAATTAATATAAATAATAAAATTAATACAAACAAAAATTAAAATGTATTGTTTTTAATTAGAACAAAAACGAATTAATTTATAG
>JAAAKO020029916.1:0-13478 GCA_010015015.2 Bolitophila cinerea
TTTTTTTGTACCGCAAATTTCCGTACCACAAAAAACCGTACCACTTTTTTCCGTACCTCAAAATGCATACCACCATTTCATTCCATTGGAACACGGCATAGTACACCAATAAAACTCGATTGTATATACCGTAATGACAACGTAATAATTTAGACAGCAGCAGCAAAAATATTTATAATTAAATTAAATTAATTTCCTTTATTTTAATTAATTATTATTATTATAAAACTATACAATTTTACTATTTGATGGTTGAAAAATCCCCGACTGGCATTCGTTTGAATCCAGTTCTACAGTTGACAAAACCAGCATCAGCTGATCAGCACCCCATCGCGGGTGCATCGCAACGCAGAGATGCATTCTATAATGCGATGCGCTTCTGCATTAATTGTGCAATACGATTTAACCGACGCGATGGTACATACTTTGCGGTCGCGTCAATGATGACGGTACTTTTATATTCATTTCTATATATGTACATATTATGATGATACTCTAACATACAATTATATACGTAAAAGATTGAATATATATTATATGTATATATTTATATATATGTATTACATATAAATTACATATATACACATTTATATGTACATACAATCGCGATGTACCGCATTTTTCTAACAGTACTCCAGATTCTGCGAAGCTCGGCGGCGCGCACACAGCATAGTCGTCGACGAGCAGCATAACACATTTCTAGCATAAACCACCGTTCGAGAGCGCAGCGCAACGCTCGCTGGCCAACAACAACGTGCGAGAGAGCCGCCACTTGACTGTGTACATAATCTATACTCAAAAAACACGTTCCTATAAAGATATGTATATATATTACACTCTCACACACACATATATACGATACTTACAAACACTCATGCGCAAACTCGCACGCAACGCTCGCGCGTGCGTCTGTGTGTGTGTGTGTATACGTGTGCGCATAAACGTTACATCGTAAGTCGTAAAACTAGTCGTACTCGACAACATAACATTACATTTTCATTCAATACACATAAAGCCACACCGACACACAACATGCACTCGCCCGAGCCCGAGCGGTACTCATATACATATATACATATATATGCTAACATAATACGTACATATATGTATACGTAACGTATACGTAATACGTATTGAGCGTATAATACGAACGTGAGCGTACGCGCGCGCGCGCGCACAGCACCGCCGGAGTAGTGGAAATTTCGGATTTCTAGCCGCAGTCTTTAGCCGAACATCGTATTGTGCGGATCGCGCGTTACTGTATGTTCCGTTGTATATATATATAAATAAAAATATATATAGTAAATATTTATTTCGTATGTATATATATAAATATTATGTAAAAAAATAATTAAATAATTGTTACGAGAGAGAAAAAAACGCATGCGTCGGTAGTGGTTTTAATTTATTTTAATTTTTTATTTTTTATTTTTGTGGATTGTTTACATAACATCCGCGCAATCGCGAAAGTGCGCCCTGCACGCGGAAAAGGGCGCGCATGCACATTGCATATATTATATTTTCTATATACCGGATATCGTGCGCGCTGTGGGGTGGTAATAGTGAAAAACGCGGAAAACTTGTGTGCGGCCGTGTTTTTAATTCAAAAAAAGGACTTTCGAGTGCACAGTGAAAAACGACGATATTCGGATTACGCACCCCCCAAAGGATATATACGCGAGAGGGCGTTTTTTGGTCGCTGGATAGGCGAATTGCGAAGCAGTAGCATCCGTACAGGACGCGCTATCACCAGTCGCAGGATGCTGCCAGGATTATAAGCGGCATCCTGGTGATAGAGTTTTGGAAATTTTCAAATAATCGACGGACAGATTAGAAGTGCTTTTTTTTGTGTATCATCCGGGATTAAAGACAATTAAATATATATGCCATTGCGCCTTTCCGCGAGGGTCCCTTTTGGCAGGACTCTCGAGCTACACGAATACCAAGTGCAATACGTACCGTTTTTCCGATAATATCCCCCGATTCACTGAACATTATCGCGCGCCGTAATCGCTACGCATGCATACAGCATATTTTCTATGTTCTCAAGTCATTTGGAAATTATGATTATACTATAAAATCTATGTTCTTCTCTCTAATTTAATACTATATATATAATTTATTATTGCGCGAATGTGCGCGCGCGCACGGCGCCACTTGCACAATGCAACGTTAATTATGCAATTTACGGTTTTTTTTCTTCTCGCTTCATTCTAGCGCTCGCAAGAAAACTCTATGTGCATACATGTGTTTTTATGCTGGCTGGTGTGTTTTGATGAATTAGCGCACGTTTACCGCACACCGCACAGATAATAGCACAACATATACACATAATAAATAATAAATAATAATATCATGTTCTCCACGCATAGCGCGCGAGCTGTTTTTGTGTGTGTATGTATATGTGCGCATGGTGCATGGTGCATGGTGCAATGTGCATTATGCACCGTGCACCGATTATGATTTCAGCACTTACCTGGGCGCTACCGTGGCGCTGTGCGGCGGCGACGGCGGCGGCGTGGCGTCTGTAAGGTACATACACACACACAGCCGCACACACATAAAAACATGTTAGCATGAATTATGCCGGATAATTTGAGCGCGTTAGATTTTCAACGCGGCTATGCGGGAAATATAATCAAGCTGTGCTGGAAAACACGGATCAGTTGTAATTTATTAGAAAATTTGTGTGGAGATTCAACGGCGGCGCTGCTATGCCGGCCGCCGTGCCGCCGTTTGCCGGCGCCGACCGCAGGGCACACGTACACACACACATGGTATCTATACGGAGGAGTTCAAATGCACTTTATGGAAACGTGTGAATTTGTGGCGGTAAAATGCATCTTCGGTTGGATCTATATAATTGTTTTAATGAGGAACAATTGTGGAATACTGAAATATATTCTTTCTTTCGATTTTATGCATTATTATTAGTTTGGATAATGATGAAGATAATATTTTTTTGGTTTGCTGAAGAAATATCGTGATTTTATGGTGGATAGTAGATAGCAGATTTGATTTGAGAGGGAAAATTTGTCATTTGAAGGAGAGTGTGATAATGGTGACACAATGTCCACCTACATAATTTCCATGGACCTTAAAACCCTTAAACCCCTTTAAATGCGGAACATAAGGTCCATGGAAATTCTGTTGGTGGACATTATGTTGTATTATCAACACTCTCCTTCAAATGACAAATTTTCCACTCAAATCAAATCAGCTATCTACTATCCACCATAATATCACGATATTTCATCAGCAACCAAAAAAAATATTATCTACGATATTATCAATGGACCTTATGTCCGCTTTTAAAGGGGACATAAGGTCCATGGATATTATTTCCAATTTACCAAATACATGGAATTAATGTTATTTTTTGACAGACATTATGTCTGCTTCAAACAGACAAAATGTCCATGGACTCTCTCCTAAATTAAATAAATAGGAACAGACATAATGACTAATTGTCCATTTGGACATTATGCCGGTTTTATGTGCTAAATGTACATAACGTCAATGGACCTTATGCCTACTTGAACCTGACATAAGATTTATGGCCCTTTATAGTACAATGGGCCAATACCTTTGGCCTAAGTGCTAGAATCGCCTTCAAGGAGTCGATCCCGCCACCAAGTCATGTTCGTGGACATTATCTCACCTCACCGTTGATAATGGTACGGTGACATAATGTCCACCGATATAATTTCCATGGACATTCTATTTTCTTCCAAATACATGGATTAAATGTAAATTTTTTATGGACATTATGTATATTTCAAAAAGACATAATGATCATGGACTCTTTCCCAAATCAAATAAATAGGAACAGACAAAATGTCTAATTGTCCATTTGGACATTATGCCGGTTTTATGTGGTGAACGGACACGATGCTGGAATCGCCTTCAAGGAATCGGTCCCCCATCCAAGTCTTGTTCGTGGAAATTATGTCACTTCACCGTTGATAATGGCGAGGTGACAAAATGTCCACTAACATAATATGGACATTATGCCCATTCTTCCAAATACATGGTTTTAATGTCAATTTTTTGATGGACATTATGTCAGCTTCAAACGGACATAATTTCCATGGGCTCTCACCAAAAAAATATGATTTAGTAATGTAGGGATAATTGCCCTCATTTCAAAATCTATATTTGTTTTTCGCAAGAGAATTAATGTTAAAAATTGCCTCTTTTTAAATGAATTTCAGAGTAATGCGTTTTATGGTTATTTATGTCCATTTGAAACCTACATGCAATATCCAATTGTCCACTTGGACATTATATCATTTTTATGTGATCATAATGTCCATTCGCTAAACAGACATAACATCCACATACCTTATGTTCGTTTGAAACTGATATAATGACCATGCAGCTTACGTAGGTGGACATTTTGTCACCTCACCGCTGATAATACCTTCTGTGTGCCTCTTCTCCCTATTTGCCAAACATTATGAACCATTAAGGACCCAACAAATAATTAATACCTAAATAACATTGCTCATTATTCGACATATTTTATTTTCCATTTTAGAGGAAATATATATATTGGATGAAGGACGTTTGTCTTGCATGTTCTCAGCCATTTTCCGTCCATCGTGGGTGGGCAAATTTCCCAACAAATAAACACAATATAAGTGATTGTTTTATAAAGATCGAAAAATTATTTTAAAAAATGTAATATATCTCTCTTAATTTATTTTTCATTGGTTCAAATTAATACTATTATATTTTAAAATAAAATATATTGTATTCAAAAAATTGTAATTAATATTTTTTAAATAACTGTATTTATTTAAAATAAAGTAAAATAGTACTAAAAGAAAATATATATATGTACTAGCTGTTAAATAATTGCAATTAATAAAATTAAATCACTGCATGTCGATATATCGTCACAAAAAAGACGACATATCGACCAAGAAAAGTCGACATATCGTCACAGCATGTCGACGTATCGTCACAGCATGTCGACATATCGTCACAGACCAGTCGACATATCGACAAAGATCAGTCGACATATCGTCACAGCATGTCGACAAATTGTCACTGCATGTCGACTTATCGTCACAGTATGATATATCGTCACAGCATGTCGACAAATTGTCACTGCATGTCGACTTATCGTCACAGTATGACATATCGTCACAGCATATCGACAAATTGTCACTGCATGTCGACATATCGTCACAGGACAGTCGAAATATCGTCACAGACCAGTCTACATATCGACACAGATCAGTCGACATATCGTCACAGACCAGTCGACATATCGTTACAGCAGGTAGACATCACAGACCAGTTGACATATCGACACAGACAGTCGACAAAGTGACACAGACCAGTCGTCATATCGTCACAGTTATTTGCAAAGTACCCAATAACTGTTATAATATCGACGCACGCCTGTCGAACGCTTCAAACAATAAGTCATCGACACAGGACGTCAATTTCTGGTCGACATATAAATTAAACGTAAATTGTGGTCTCTAAAACAAAAATTCAAACGAATCCAACAAACATAACATAACAAAAATTATTTATTTTTTTATTTTTTATTATCTATTTAAGTATTTAGTTTTATTTTAAAAAGAATGAATGTATTTTTATGAAAATACACAAACAAAAAATATAAACTAGAATTGAATAGACTGTCTTCCATTTCCTACAATCTAGAAGTCACCCACCCTCCACCCCTAAATGCCCGCATATACTATCTGTGTAACGTGCAAGTAACCGACTACATAGCTCGTTTAAATCACGCAAGCATTATAGAAAATACGATTCCCTACAGCATTTCTGCCACCCTCACCCGATCACCCCCGCACCTGCAGCGAGGAATGCACAATTGCATCGTGGTGCATTCTACAGAGATTTCAATGCGCTTGCGCGCGGACGCACACACACACACACGCAATAAGGGCACAATGCACCGCAAGCACGCGCGTGCCTAAATGTCCGCACACACACACACACATAGATAGAAAACTCAGCAACACACCACCCCGAAATGGACGCCCGCAGTTATTTACAAATATCTGTGTGTTGTGTATAGAAAAGAAGAAGTCAAGAAAACTATACACAAACTCATGCATATATATATATATATATATACATATATGCAATATATACATAACGTGGAAATAAATAGGCTATTCCATTGTGCCATATACCTGGTAACTCATATACTGATTATATACTTGCACACACGATTATATTTGTATGTATTCGTATACAATACATACTGAGTGAGGTGGTGTGAGTGTATTTGTGTGAGTGTGTGAGTGTGCAAGCCGCTGATGCACGGAAAAGTGCACATCGCACTGAGAGTCACAGAGCGCTCCGTACACGTACGATTTATGCTATGTACATTACACATAAGCATAGATATCTATGTATTATGTAGATTCGAGTATATATCTAAGTACATAATATACGTTTCCTTCGGAAGTTGCGTCGGAGTTACTCTATGTGTGTGTGTGTGTGTGTGAGTGTGCAGCTGTGCACTGTGCATATATATACTCACCATATGTGCATATGCGATTTGTTGTGTATACTCTATGCGCACGTTAAAGCTTTTCCTCGCATTTGGTCTGAAGAAATATAGAACTCTGGAAAATCGTTTTTACATGTAAACAAAATTTTCGAGAAAACAATCGAGTTTTGCCGGAATGCATCGGCGGAATTACACAGTGTGGTGTCGTGCACAGTCGCACAGTTTCTCTTTGAATTTGAAAATGCAATTTCTTCAAGGAAAATATATATTTTTTTATTTTCTTTAAAATTACATGTTATTCATATTTTTCAATGTAATATACAAATTATTTTATCGTGAACATCTCGCAAAGGAAACGTGAAAATTCCAGTACAAAAACACCAACAAATTTAGTTTTTCTGTGTTTTCCAGGATGCGTGTGGAAAATTACAGTAGATCGCATACAATGAAATGCCTGCAACTGCGTTTGTGCGCGGTTATGTTTCAGTGCATCGCCCGTGGCATAGGAGCGCACAGACACACACGGTAAAACAGAGACCGCGCGGAAAATGTGCGGAAAATAAAAGAAAAATTATCCGCTTTGAATGCGTGCACTATGTGTATACGTTTGAGATTTGTAGGAATGTATATTTATATATATATATGTAAATTGTATGCACTATTCGTGTGTGTCTATAAAGAATGTGCCCTCGTTATGCAACGATCTCTGAGGCGTACAATGAACGCAGAGCGGCGCGGTGGCGGCGTCGGCGCGACACTGCGCTATCGCGTGCATTTTTATGTGCATTTGCGTAATGCGTCGCGCACAAAAGACATTTGCGCGTACGCCAGAAAAATGCATCCAAATGCATCCAAATGCACTATGCTCAGCGTTGGCGGCAGCGCTCGACGCATCGCGGAGCACTGACACACAGAGCGCGCGCCCCCTCTTCGACCTTTCTTTTTCTTTCTAATTAAGCTTAAAGCCTGCGAGCGTTCTACACACACAGAGATACAAAAAGACACACACACACACAGCCACACACCCATTTCCGCGAATCCTGTCTAACTTTGATAGGGCGCCTGGAATGTACGAGTGGCTCTGCAACGCGCATTTTCTTTCGAAAGTCTTTTCGTGCGAAATGCACAAGGACAAAGCGACATTGAAAAGTTTCGCTAATTTTGATTAGAAGTCGCTAATAATGTTTTACTGGGAATCTTTTCTCTTTGCCGCTCTCGACAATGAGGTTATGTAGCTATAGTATATTATAGTATAGCTAGGATAAATATAAGATAATAAATTCTGAGAATCATTATAATGAATAGATGAAAAGACTATTGCGGGCTAGCAGATAAAACTATCGAACAAAGAGAATCACAGCATTTTCCAAACAGCTATAAACATAATTCGAGACGACCCGTACAAGAAAATGCCTCTTCTCAATTTATTTTGCTTTCAAGGACAACCACAAAATTATTTTGGGAATATAATTATGTTGGTCGATATTTGTTTTCCATTTCTTTCCATCTTAATTCATATATATTTTTTTTGAATTTTGTAAGAATCTTAACCATATAATAATCAATTAAAGGATTTTTTATTTAATATCATTTTTTTTTGGATTATTTACAAATGTTGCCGAAATTGTTTGCTTGGTTTTTTGTTCATCTTAGTGAACTTAGGGAACAGCGAAAAGGACTGGAAATCTATATGCATATACTAAGTCTTCACCATTCTCTCTAATTCATCTCAAAGAAAAAAAATATATCGAATTAATTAAATAAATACAAAAGAAAACATTTTTAAATAAATAAAAATATAATTGTTATGTTTTGACAAACAGCACGGACGCTAGGTGGCGTGTTTATCGACGTTTTTAAACGTCAAAACATTTTATTTTTGATTTGCTAAATGGGCACATAACGATAGCTATTATACTAGTTTTTTTTATATATTTAATAATAATTCATATTTAAAAATAAATATAAAAACCAAGGAATATCATATCCACACGCTTCTGGCAAATAATTCACAAAAAAATGTCATCCTTTTTGGCTGTCAATCAAGTTCCAAAAATGACCGCATAGTGTCGTCCACTTCGAATTTGGCGAATACGAGAATATGAATTCTGGCAAATATGTCAGAATTGAATACCATCAGGTTTCTTGGATAGATTCAAATTCATAATCGACCAAATCGCATTTCATATCGTAGCCGTACTATCGTGTTAATGGCTTCTTATCCTGAATGTTTTTAAATAAAAAAAAAAACTTTTTTTTTGAAAAATACCTCAGGGAAACCATATGGTTTTCTGTAGATTGCCACATTTATTGTTTATGTCCAATATTTTAATGTAATCGATCAAAAGATGCAAGAGTATTAATATCGGAACTCCGTGTTTCATGGAACTGTCAAAATGTTGTGCATTTGTAGATCTTTTACCACTCCGAATTATCTTAGGAATATTATATCTGACGTCTCTAACGACACGGAAAGCTCAAATTGGTGGATTATCGATGGAGAATTGAAGATATTTGTATCAGTTAGTTTTTTTCTGACACTCTAATTTTTATATCTTTGAAAAAATCTTAATATCTTGTGAATTTTTTTGTTGCGGTGTATTTACACCAAGGAAAGAATGTCCAACAAATATGTCCACATAATGGCTTTGTTGGTTGCTAATAAATAGTACTTAAACCGCACCAATTAATTTGGTTTGTTTATGTTTTTTAAGACAGTCGTTTTTTTCTTATTATCCGCTTAGAAACTCGCTGTTTATTATCACGATGATTGAGTGGGCCTCATTGTGCTATTAATATGAGGAATTAAAAATAAAATGAGTGGTAAAGTTCAGTCCACCAGGTTTAAATGCACACGAACCTAAAAGAATGGGTAGATTCGAATCCTTTCACCATTATTCTGTTCTTCCACATTACGAGTACAATATTTGCAATTTTACGGACATTTTTAATCTGGAAATAATAAACAAATATTAACTCACCTTTAAACGCAAGGTTTTGATTTGTACAGAAATAAAAATCCGTGTAAAAAACACGTAGGTTCAAACCAACATGAAAAATAATTATCTTTTATTGGACTCAGCGATTTTCTGTCTCTACCAGCGTTGCATTAGGGATAATGTAGACCCAAGACAGGACAGCAAAGTAATCGTAATAAGAATCTATAAAAATTCAAAAATATATATTATATAAAAAAAAACTTGTTTGGCTTAAAATTGGATAACATATTTTTGGCCCGGATAGTATCAACTTTTTGTTTGTCATTTAGAGCCTATAGAAAAAGCCATACTCCCTCAATTCATTTTTGTTTAGAGTAAAATGACTTAGGTTCTTTGGCGGTCAAATCCACAAAAATGTTATTTAAAAACGAAACTTTCTCTCAGTTTTTAGACTGAAATGGTAAATTGGCATGAAGACCTTTGAAAGCATTTTTAATTGCATTTTTGACAGATGACAACAACTTGATTACTGATTACAAATAATGAATTTTATCAATTGTTTGAAAGATAATACTTAAAAATTTTTTTGGTAGAATTACGTAATAATTTGCAAAAAACAATACATTTTTATAGATTTTAAAAGAAATAAAAAAAAATGTTTCAAAAATTTAAATTTTAGCGTTCGTTTTTACCAATCTCAATCGAAAATAAAAAGTTATATTATATTTGGTTCCCTATTTCCCTCGTAGTAGTAATACCATTATTTTGAAAACAGATAAACAATATAAAATGAAACAATACTTTTGAAAAATAAAACTTTTACTAAAATTTAAAATTCTAAAACGTGTGTTTTTTATAAAATCATAACGAATTTATATTTTATTAAAGAGTTTTTTTTATTTTTATGAAGAAAACATATATTTTCTAGAAAACTTTTAAATTTCTTTGCAATAATGATTCGTTTCTCAAACTTAAACTTCAGATAAAATAATTATATAAAAATCAACCACTATTGGAAATGTAGAATTGTTTTTTATTGATTGTTTTATTTGCAGTTAGTACATAATAATAGAAATATTTTATATCTATTTTTGTGTTAACCAAAAAAATATATTTTGATTTAATGATACTTATTGAAATAAATGAATATGTTTCATTTTTTAAGCTTAACTAGCCAATTCTGTTAAAAAAAAAAACTGATTCGAATAATTGAAAATGTTTGTTTTTCAAGCCTAACTCTGTCCTTAATCTCGGAAAAAATATTTGTTTTGATATATTTGATATATTTGAGTTAACATTATAAATTGCCATTTAAAACATGTTTTTAATTGTTTGATTTTTCACTCATAAAATCACTGCACAATTTGCCCAACAAAAACATTGAATGAATAAATATTTAATGTCAGTCTTTTTAAATAATAAAACTCTGGTGTGTTAATAAAAAAATACCACAACTTGATACAATTTTTTAATATGAATATATTTATATGTTTATATTTATGTTCATCTTAGCAGAGTTCTTAATTTGATAAGGAATCTCTAATAAATAGAGTGCTATAATTTATTAGAGTTTCCTTATCAAATTAAGAACTCTGCTAAATTAAAACCAAAATAAAAATAAAAAATAAATAAACATTAAAAATAGTAACAAATATAATAATGTTCAATTAAATCGAAAATAAATATTCATAATTTCCAAATATGACATTGCGACTAACCCAATATTAAAAAAATAGAATCCAAATAGAAGAGAAAACGAGTATACCGAATAAAAGAGACAGGCCACAAGAAACCACAGAGTGCCACCAGTAGTGTTCCATGCTTCTTGAAGCGAGTTCATAATAACAAAAACAACAACAACAACAAACTCTTGTAACAAAAACAAATCCAGTGAAACACAAAGGACTTCTCCACGTTAAAAGCGTCAGCATTCAGTATACGAATTCAAAAAGAGAAACCGACAAAAGTTAAGATTAAGAAAACACACACACTCGCTCACGCCTGGACAAAAACAACAACAAATAAACATTTATCGCTAAAATCAAAAATTAAAGTGTCTTACGCAATTTATAACAAACCATAAAAAAAATAAAATCTTTATACATACGTACGTAGTTATACTTATATATACATATAAAAAATATAATATTTTTTACTCGAGTAGAAAACGTAAAAGTCGAGTGTACGTGTCCGAAACACACACACACACACACATACTCGCAAAAATTATATTCGAAAGTATATTTATTAAAATAATAATAAAAACCGCTGCAGCAGCCCCCACAAAACTACACACACACATACACACACACACCCATACACACACACAGGCAAAACAAGTGCAAATTGGCGACAGGTTTTGCATTCATTTAATTTCGCTTTGCTGCGTTGAACTTTATTCAAAATACGAGTACCTTTTGCGATGCAAAACAAATGCAACAAAATATAATAAATATAATTGACGTATAAAAATATATATAAAAATTAATAATTATACACAAACTGTGATACCACAAATGATTTACATATAGATCAGTATATAATAAAGAGAATAACTAGAAGAAGACCGAGAATTTAGTCATCGCACGAATTGCGCAATCGCGGTTGAGATCGGGGTCAATATTTACACCCCAATGCAATGATCTTTGACGTATAAACGCAAGACGACAGTAGACGTCCGAATAAGAGAGAAAAAGAAAAACTACAATCAACGAAAGTGTGCGTGAGAGTGTGTGAGTGTATGATATCACACACTATACAGATCGCTTAACGATATATGACCTGCGTTTATCGCTTATCGCATAAAGAGAAATGTAAATATTGATAGCATTTGCGCGCGCGCGTGTGTTTAAAATTTATTTATATGTTATTCAACCCAGCGAAAGAGAGAGAGTGAGAGAGAGAGAGAGCGAGAGCGAGAGAAAGACCGTAAAAACGCAGTCCAAAATCTGGATACACGATAGCTGTCCGCGTCCGCGCATCTCAGTAGATCCTCCGAAAAGTGCATCGAGTGCACTTGTGTTATTTTGTGCGTGTGTGTGTGTAAGTGATACTCTATAACTTTGTCTCTATAGCGATCAATTTTTCGCGCGCCATGATCGTCGGATCATCAGAGTGCATCCGTTGTCATCTGACCAGCTGTCCCATGGACACTCGTGTGTTATTAGTGTCAAGTGTGTTGTCAAAATGACAGGCGAATAATCGCAAATTTAACTTCTTTATTTATTTTTTTAAACAATATCGTGTTTTGGTATTTTGTTGTTGATTGGCTCTCGGGAGTGCTATAGCCAGCACAGATTAAGTGGGAAACAACCTAAAAATGTACACCTCGAGAATGTTTGACATGTGGAGCACGGTCACGTCCAAAATGGAAGCGCACACAGCGCCACAGCAGACGAACGTGCAGGCAAACGCTGGCCAGTCATCCAGTGGATCCATAAAAGGTACCAATCTCTTAAAATCTATATTAAACAACTCCCAGCTAAAGAGGTTTATCAATTAAATAGATCTAATGTAATTTCTAGAGGATATATATTGAGTACAATCAAAATTCATGACTCAGTGGTTTTTTTCTCTTCACATCTCGAATTCCTCTCTCAGAGGAGCTTAAGCTTAAGCGAGAGTGCGGCGCGTTTTTTTAAATGTGCAATTTTTGGTGTGTCTTACATAAGACCTTTCTCTGCGCGCGCACCGGATTAAGGCAGTGGCGAGCTGATGTTTTAAACGAGATATACGAACGTGAATGTGAATAAATATATGCAAAGCTTGATACACACACACATACATACATGGCTACAAACTACAGTTACACTCAGTTTGATTGAAAAGAGTTTAAATTTATACAAACCGTTTTTTTGTTCTTCTCGCTCGTCTTATTGTTGATGGTTTTTGTGTGTTTGGAGTGCATGCTTCTGATCAATATCTAGTGTTTGATATATTTGGATATATTCGTATCGTATATATATATATATATATACTATACAATTTTATATATATATATATATATATATATACACAAATAAAACGGTGTTTTTGTG
>JAAAKO020029927.1:0-13477 GCA_010015015.2 Bolitophila cinerea
TATACTTCATCTGAATTTCCACTGCGTATAAAAGCTCTCGATGCAACAACGCAAACGTAAACTCTCACTTCAGTGCACTCCAATGAACTAATTGACACAAATTAGCTATAACTAGATTACGAAAATCGCGTTTTCCCGCGTTTTTGTTCAAAATGTTTCGCAGGCGCCTCGACTTGGCAATTCGAGACGTCCGCACGGGAGAATGTTTGAAGCGTGTACTGTATATATGTGTTTTGTGTTTGTGTATGTGTAAAAGCTGTGACTGTGTGTGCCTGTGCGCGTTAAAATTTGGAATACTACGTTGAACTTTGAACTTTTTGGAATATGCGGAAATAAATAACGACGTATCACGGTATCTGACTGAGAAGCATCTTTGCAAATATCTCCATTCCTAACTCGCTCACATTTCCGTCAAGGACGACTGGCAATACTCTCTGTACAGTATATAAATATATTTGTACTCCTTGCCTGCAGTAAAGTATCGATCACTGTGCAATTAGATAAACGTATATTGAATTGATTATGCTCCAGTAATCATCGGGAGAAGTTTAAGTAGGAAATCGTTAGTAGGAAAATTCGCGCGATAGTTATTCCACTGATTTGCCATAATTAAAAGATATATGCTATTGTTTCAAAATTTCCCGGTAAAATATAAAGTTCTAAATCCGTCGGAATGTGTTTTATTCGGTATATCTTGTACAGAGAAAATGTATTACTGTGCGTTTGCGCTCACATCGGCAAAACTGCATTTAAACTTTCAGCTCCGCAAAATCTTTGAAGCTTGCAAAACGAATTGCGCGCACAAGAGCTAATAGAATTACATTCGTGTTCGAGCGCGCACGCGTCCACATTTACAAAGCGAATGAACACAAAAAGCTCTAAAAGCATGATGCATTCGCACTCTTGCGCACTCTCTACCTAATTATGTTACAATTAAGCTTTTTACGCCATGTCGACCCCGTCAAACTATATGTGTGTCGTGTGTGTGTATGTATTATATACTATATATTCGCCCTGGCTGATGGGACTGCCAGTGTCGCTGCTGTTGCTGCAAATCAATTTCAATTTTACATTAAAAACCAGGAAAATACCTAACGTTATTAATTCCGTTTTTCCTTTGACGCTGCGCTGGTGCGTTGTGCTGTACTGCAAATGCACACAGCAGACACCCAAATGCAAGCATCACACACACAAAATAGCAAAAAAAGCTATTACTGTTCAGTGTGCGGAAAATCCACGCTTGTAATTTCGCTGCGTGAAATACACGCTGAAAATAGTGGGATGGTGGATGGGTGGTTAGGTAGATAGGTGTCACAGGCATGGCTAAAGAATGCGGTGGAAAACTGAGCATTGACACAAAGGAACACAAACACACACATAAAGCTCCACCGCAAACGCGCGCAATCCATTATCCGCGTGCTCGCGCACGCAAGTTTAACGACAAATGAATGATGACAAAAGATTTATCTTTTAACACCCGTGCGATACGCGCGTTGAGTACGGTGCACCCCAGTCCACAGCTCGACGGTCGTTTTCCTTGTGTAAGGGTGTATAAACAGAGAGCGACACTTTTCCGAGCAATCAACGCGCACAACGCGTTTATAGGTGTGTTATGTATATTGTATATGTATGTGTGTGTATGCGGTATGTTGCGCAGGGTAAATGTGGAAAGTGCACAACATGATAAGAGCAGAAAATTAGAATCTTGAACGATGCGCGGCGGGAATGTAAGAGAAAATATTATCTTGGTTTAGTTAACACACGCTGTGTAAAATGGAGCAAATGATTCACAATATTTATCGCAAATGAATTGCTTGAAGGCACTCATTTTGTATTGTTTGTGTATAGTGAAGGAGGAGTATATTATTTTCTGAAAGCTTTTCCGTATGTTTTAATTTTTAGATTACACTGTAAATGCTACAGCTTTATTCAAAAGAGATGGCAAAGAGAGAAAAACAACAACAGTAATTCTCTTCCAGGGTTTTTAGACGATATACATTTTTTTTCTAAGTAATCTCTATTTAAATCTAGAGATTTGGAGAGTACATCTTTCTATAATTCGGTCCATCTGTCCATCTGTCCATCTGTCGACTGTATATCTGTATATCTTTAACTTTTTCCGTAATAGGTGAATTCTTCAGAATTATCATACTTTTCTTTTTTCTGGCTTTAACCAAAATCGCGATATCATCGGCAAATTCTACGATTGGGACAACGTCTGGGAATCTGTTATCTGTAATCAGTCTAACTGTCCTCTCGGTTCGTCTTCAAACGTACAAGCAAAATGTTTGAGACTCTCAAAGTAATTATTACTTAATAATAACAATTTTTTTTGGATATTAAATATTCGATATGAGATATTCTATACCAAATTAAATTAGACAAATCGGGTTAAAATGTTGTTTTGCAAGTGTGTTTATATACCAATAAGCCAAAATAAAATTAACACTGTGAAACCAAATATTACCTAAAAATGAACAAAATTTTAATATGTTTTTTGTTTGTTTCATTGATTTTGTATACGTTTGATTTTTCATGATTCATATCAATTTTATATTTTTCATATTCCTACTTTAATTCTATCATTACTTCTATAAATTTTCTTAAAAATATAAATATTTATAAACTATTTTCTATAAAACTGAGCTTTATTTTAATTTTCGATCTTACACATTCTCTTCTTTAACAAAACGTATTTTCCAAAAATGAACACGAGCATTGAGCTTGTGTTCTCCTAAAAGTGTCTCTAATTCCCTGTCGAGATTCTCCTCGCTCTACTCTATCTCTCTCACTCGACATTATTTAATTAATTTAACTTTGTACGCGCTATAAATGAATGTGTATTTGTATTGTATAATAGTACTCATAGTGTACTGCACCTAAACTGCACTTAAACACGCAATATATATATATGTGTGTGTTTGAAATTGGAGGTGGGGTGCAGATGTATGCATTGAGGACCTCGAACCATTCTAACGTAGACATTTGCACACCCACACTGAAAACGTGCTGAATGCAATGCATTTCGACATGCCGCCCGCCGTGCTGACTCTGCTCAAGAGCTTAAAGCTCGCGTGTCACATTTATCATTTCTTTTCATTTACTTGAGGATGCGCACTATGTGTGTATGTGTGTGTGTGTCTGTGTGCGGGATTAAATCCCTGAAGTTGACACTCGCATGTTATCTGAGCGATGCTATTCATGAAATTAAAGTCATGTCTGCGCAGAGCTGTTAACTTTAGGGAATATTCGTTATTTAAGGGATATTTTAATACAAAAGGAAACTTGGGTTGAAATTAGAAGATATTTAGGACTAAATAAAATATATATTTATTACTCTTTTTAATAATTATAAATAACTGCTGTCATAATGTATGAAATTTAATTACAAACAATGTGCAAATTTAATAAAATGCTCAAATGAGATAAACATTATATTCAATAAAAAAATAATAAAAAAAATATTAAATGGAAGGAAAACTAAAATATATTTTACATATATTATCAAAGGTTTTTATGTTTTTAATATATTTTTGTATGCAAATGTTGTTCTCGGCACTTGAAAATCTGAGTATTCATGATCAGTTCAAGTATTTAAAAAAATCATAAAATCGTCAAATCACAATATTGTTGGGCGTAAAATAATAGCGTATATTTAAAAAAAAAGTTTAAATTAAATTAAAATATTTGAAATTAAATATTATGGGATTTTTCTTTCCGTAGTTATCAGCACTTTTATATTTTAATGTTTTGCAATTTGAGTAAAACAAACAAGTAAAAAATTAATGAAGTGCGTAAATTTTTTTTTTTAAATTACTATATTTTTTTTAAATTCAAGCTATTTAGAATTTTATCTAAAATTTTAAGATATAACCTTTTACAAAAATTAGCAAGTATCCACAAAAAAATGTATACATATGTTTGGCAAATTTATTCCATAAAAAGGTATCTTAAAATATTTCAACATATATTTTTGCTAAAAATATATATTATTTATACAAATTATATACCGTCCAAAAAATATAATTACAAGATTTTTTGTATTTAAAAAAAACCTTTGAAGTTAGCAAATATATGTTTTTATAAAATTCGTATTAACTTCAATTGAGTCAATATTAGTGAAAAATAAAGTTCTACAAACTAATATTATATATTATATATAATTATAATTATATTATTATATTATTATATATTTATTTATACTTAATTTAAGTGTAATATAGATTATTGATTTAATGTAAATGGAATAATTAAAAAAGTATTTCCGTTTTCCGCCATTGACTAACTAAGGTTTTTTCCCAAAAATTCTTTATATCGTGGGCTACTTGTTTTTCTATGTTGATAATATGATAAAATCAATTATAAATACAGTTTCCATTTGTGTTCGTCTAAAATATTGGACATTACATTATTCTCTTAAATTTATAAGTAAAATTTATATATGCAAAACAAATCTTAAAAAAATGTCCTGTATTTGTTAAATAAATCGAAAAAAATATCCAGTAATGTCCTGTAAAATACAGTACGTATGGTCACCGTAAGTTTAATAGATAAATAAGAGTTTTTCTGAAACAAACTTCCTAATCAATGGTTTCTCAGTAAAACATTATTCTACATTTTAAGGTAATATTAAATATCCTATAAGTTTATAGAACTTTATTTTTCGCTAAATTTGACTAACTAAAATACAAAAAATCTTCCAAATATATTACACTTCTTTTTTGCTTACCGAAGTTGCTAGCGCTTTTTTCATGTGGCTCACCCCTAATGAATTTCCAACCCTCTTTTGAAGCTCTGATTGTATACAAAAATATGTTGTTTATATTTTTGTCGCTTTCATTTAACTTATAAGTTATAGGATATTCATTCAAAATATGATAAGCAAAAAACCCTTGTCTATTTTAAATGTTTAAATAAGTACTAATTGTTGTTAAAACATAAATGCTGCTCCTTTTTATGAAATATATTTCAATACTTATGAATAAAAAGCAAAAATATTTATTTTATTTTATTTCATTTAAAATTTTGCAAGTTTTTATATAATTATATATAGCACCATATATTGCTCGCAACTCTTTTTCACTCTCTCTCTCTCTCTCTTCCGATGATCCAATTATATATAAACGAACATTTTTCTATAAATATATTACCAGAATTCTCTAGCCTAATATTAGTTCTCAAAGCATATACTACTATTCGTATATAGATAAAGAAAAACTTTCCTTTTTCTATAATACTTTAATTTTAGCTGTTTGTGTTCCGCAAATCCTGCATGCGCGTTGCTCAGACATCACACCGCATTATAACACACTGTTGCAGGTGTCAGACAAGGACTAAAATTGGATTAGCGGTATGGCGCACACACACACACACACAAACTGCTACATAGACATAAAACTCCACACAGTATACAGAAAAAAGGATGAGCATTCTACCGCAGAGCAGCGCGCTGCGCTCCTGCGAGAAATGTCTGGAATAATAACGGAAACGCGAGTGCGCGTGAAAAGAACTTTTTCCATGTAACACCAGTGATAATGATATACACTCGCGTGCGCACACACACACACACACACACACACACACACACACATAAATATATAAAAACTTATCTGGATATAATATACTGGAAAATGTTTGCAGAATATCAAGCATGTTGTAAATACCACTTTACGAAGATATACATTACTCTTATGCGCTGCTGCTTGCGTATTATACTTATACAGGCAAAAAGTTTCGAAACGTACTTAGCGGGGGGTGGAAAAAAAGCTCACATGCTCTATATGGGGTGGTGGGGCACCCTTGTCGCGAGATTGTCGCACACAGTCACACACACAAACACACACGTACCCTAGTGAATACATCTTGTATTTAAATTTTCTTGCGCAAATAAAAATGCATCAAGAAAACTCTGTGTGAGTGTGTGTGTGTGTGTGCTGCTCTTGCTTTTGACAAAAACCCACTTTTCCCAAAAAAGTTCGCGCAGCACACATACACACACATACACACACGTAAATGTATTATTTGGTGCATAAGTAGATGCATGTTTTCGAAGAGTTTTTCTCGAGTGCATCGCACACACACATATACAAATACATATATGTGAATACTGACGGATATGCAACCCGCGTTCGCCTTTGATAAAACTTTTAGTGAGAGAAGCGCTCGCGCGCGCTGCCTCGCAGGAGAGTTGGTGCATTTATGCAGAAGAGATATCCCGGTCGAATTTACTTTGACGTAATTACGGTACATCCGAGCACTTATACTTCCTACGTATAGTATGCACATTGCACATGCACACACACACACATATGACACGATACATACATTCCAATATTGTATTCGATTTAGTGCGGACGCCAGAGTGGCTTTTAAAGTGCTTTGAGGTTGACGTTGCGGGCTCTTTGATTTTGGTGGATTCAAGTGTGTGTGTGTGTGTGTGTGTGTGTGTGTGTGTGTGTGTGTGTGTGTGTATGTGTGTGTGTGTGTGTGTATGTTTGTGACAAGAACGACGACAAAGCGCACATACGAGATTGATGCATTTTTAAAATAGCGCGGTGTAACGACACGTGCCGTTGCCGCTATGAACTAGAAGAAATTGCTCTCCGATTGATGTAAATATTCTAAGCTTTTAAAACCTATCGATTACCCTTTACCCTTTACCCTTTACAGACCCAATCCGATTTGAGTATATATTTAATTAGGAGATGTTTAATTTGTTTAGGGAAGTTCGATAATTTAAAATAAAGTAGGTAAGAAATAATGATGTTGAGCAAGAATCAGAAGAAGTTTAGTGTTATATATTGTGTTTTTTTATTGTTGCAACAATTAAATTAATTATATACCAAATATTATTAAAAAATATGTCGAACTTAGTTCGAACTTGGTGAATAAATCGTCCGTAAATGACGTTAATGCTTTTTTTAATTAGGTTGAAGTTTGAACACAATTTATATTCATTTTTTTGATCTGTTTTAATTTATATAAAAAAACTGTTTTTCATTTTTGGCACACACATTTTCATTGGGACAATTTTGAATTTTTTGAGAAACATTTACTTACAGTCGAAATTAGTAGATTAAATAATTCAATTTTATCGATGCAATATCTAAATTAGTGTGCGCCTGTAGATTTTACATTTTGTGTTTATCTTTTTGTTTAGAATGAGAATATTTATCATTATTGTTAAATGCAATGCCTCTGAACTGCAACATAAAATACATTTTATAGATTATTGTAAATTCCACTGTGCATAATCAAACTTGTAATAATAATAAATTTAAGGTATATCGCTCTGGTGCTTTATTTTACTTCTAAGTCGTCATTATAACTAGACGTTTATTTATTCTCCAATAAAGCATTATCGTATTCAATAATTATTTAATCGGTTGACCATAACGCGTGAACAATGCAACCTAATGTTGATATTTTATTTTATATGATTAAATGCAAGAATTACAATGCAGAAATTTGATCATTAAACTTAGGATGAAAAATTGACAAAAATTAAAGGCCAAAAACTCAAAGAAGCTTTACACTACTTTTAAAAGTGGCGAATTCGCCAACTTATTATCGCGATGAAAAAGCTTAAACTTGTTGGCTAACACTTGCATTTGCCGTGGAGTCGCCACTTTAAATATAATTATAAAACAATTTCGGGAGTCTAAGTTGGACAACTGCTGGCGATCATTTGTGGTGTTGTGTTATGGCAAAATAATCTTTATAGTACAAGATTCAAAACTGCATATTATTTTGTCAACGCTCGCTCAAATTTACATGCAAAACAACTCGAACAAATATTTGGCTTAAGCCGAAATTGTATTATTCACCTCGTCCGCGATTCACAAGACAGGAGGCTATGCCTTAATTTATAATTTATAAAAAATAAGTTTTTGAACTTGCTTTTATGTCATTAATCTACCCGTAATTAGCATATTCACATTATTTCACATCGACAATAACTTTTATGTTATTAAGTTTCCGAAGACCAAATTATTTAAACAACTTTTTTATATTTTCTTGTTTTAGATTAGTTACTCTAACATTATTTTGCTTTTTATTGATAATCCATTTTTGATAATCATTCCATTTCTTCATAAATTCAATTCATATTTTTAATAAAACAAAAAAAAAATAAATAAAATCCCATAATAAAATAAATAAAATGGATCAGTTTTGGTGGAATAATATGGCAACTGTAATTTCAGCTAATCTGAAAAAAGTTAATTTAAAAAAAAAGTTCTTAAATATTTTGTTTTTTTTTAAAACCTAATGACAACAAAGTTAATGTTGCTTTTTATACTAAAAAACTGATTCTTGATATGCTAATGACATAAAAGAAGAAGTCCGCGCCTAAGAGGCATCCTGCCATCCGCTGGCCTAGTCAGGCAAATTCAACGGAGATTAGGGCAGTCGGAAACGACTGGCGCTTAAGACCTTTAGCTTCCGAAAATAAACACCCGTTTTAATGCATTTGACATAAATAAGGCTATAGCGAGGGATTTTTTCCATCCCTTACAAACACTTGTGCGTGGTTTGAAGTTTGGCACACTTAGAAATTTCGCGCTGCCATGAAAGGTCCTCGATATGATTTCCTTTTGAAAGTTAAATAGATGCAAAGCGGAATTTAAGAGTTTCGTTTTTGGAAGCAACTTATCGAAGCTTAACGAAGCTAACATTATTATGTTTGATAATTTATTTAACGCGGATCACTTTATACTAACAACAGTGTTAGGCATTTATTAAGCTATAAATCCCGCGGACATACATCTTACCGACTTTCATTTATTTTCAAATTACTATTAATTGTGATCATGAACAATCATTTTACATTGCTTGGCTTTTCTGTAAAAGACCGACTTTGTAAACTTTTATACCATATTATCATGAATTTATCGGGTTATAATCGATGAAATCGTCACATTTAAGATCGATCGAGGCACCTCAGACGTTGGCCAAAAATACCAAGAAAGCAATCCAAAAATATTACATACAAAATATATTTTTTTAATCCGAAGCCGACCCGGGCTTAGTTGATTACTCTACAGAGTCCACGAAAAACTAAACTCATGATACTTCGTATATAATTTCAAATCTACTCAGGTAAATGATTAAAAATTAATATTTAGCCTTTATTCTATAGCAATGCACCATTAATATAGTCGCTGTAGCATAACAATTCTGTTAAATATTTCCAAGTCAAACTACGTCTATGCCTTACAGGACAACGGTCCAATACAGCTTTTGAATTACAATAGCATGTACATGTACTCAAGGCAAACCATAAATCATGATTGCATTGTACGAGTACTAAAACCATCTGCTAAATCTGCGCGATACTTCCTAACACATTTCCGGGAAATTACAATCTCTCCTAAAATGTTAGATTGTGTGTGTAGAATGCATCGAGCGCAACGTCGATTTTAAACGCCAATCTCTCCACCATACACTAGCGGCGAACAACTGTCCACCCGTCCACGGTCGCTCGACGTCAGACCGCCTGTCACCCGCCACCCGCCACTGCCTCACCACACCCGCCTGACCAATCATGCTAAACGCAAAAACTAACATAACATTAAATCAAGCATGTATATTCAAAACAGAGACTCTCTATGTTTGAACAAGCGTTTGATGGTGTTTCTGTACACGGAATAGGCGTAGCTGGCCATATACAAACACATCCAAACACACACACACACATTCATGTTCATCCCCTCTGGCCTAACGCGTTTACAAACATATTCTCTTGCACATTCTGCATATAAACAACACACATCATACTATATAACTATGTATAATTGTGTCTGTATATATATATATTGACATTATGTTAGTTACACGTATTTGTTTGTACACAAAATAAACTGTCACTTTATGCTAAAACCGAGGCTGATGCGAAATCAAAACGAAATTACAAGTTTTGCCAAGGGCTAATTTACATAGAGGTCAATAGCCTGCACGCCCAGCGCTCTGTGCGTCAGCGTATCAAGAGTTGCATATTGCAATAGCATGGAAGCCCGTGTGTCCCAGCTCTGTGCCATAGCAGAGTGCGTGGTTGAGGGTGAAGTTGGGAGGGTTGGCATATTTCAGGCGTGCTTTAATAATAGTATACAACAGTTTACAATAATACGGTTCAATTTAATACAAATTCGGTGAATACTTATTTTATTAATAATTATGAAATATATGAATATATTCTATGTAAAAAGAAAAAGCATTAATATCAAATCTTTAAACACACACCCGTTTGCTAATGAAAACCATTAAAATACAGCACATGCCTTGAATTTGGCACGGCCACAATTTACAGTGCATCCCTCATTATTCTCACCACCACTACCACAGATCTTCGTCGCCTCTATCTAATACCTCCTCCACTTTTGTCGTCGTAAAACCCGATAACCACCGCATAACTATCGGGGGCTCTGCGCCTGTGCACACGATTACACGATTTCCGCATCTTCATTCAAACACGCTCACCGCATAAAATCGTTTCGCACAAGCACAGAAGAAAGACAAAAATACACCCACCACAACCACCACCCCTTAACGGCGTGTAATTTACTGTGATATCGCCAGAGACACCTTTAAATCCACAAAATTAAAAATGGGCACGTTTAATTTTACGATGCGGCATCGGCACGGCAAAGCTGCTCTGGCGCTTCTGTGGCGTTTTACACGTCCGACGATAAAAACGACGACGCGTATTCCCAACGCGATGCCCTACATTACACACAGCACAGATCAGGACACACACACACACACACAGATTGCCGTGAAAACGCATTGAAAGAACATAGAAAAAAGCTTGTGAAAGCTTTCTATGCCTTTTAATAGCATATTGATGAGCTCAATTCAATTTTTTTATCGTAATGTTTTTTCTCTCTACGAATATTCTTTCTTTTGTAAGCTATTGATATTATACGCATACATATACAATATGCATATAGAAAAAATAATATAATATAGCCACATTCGCACGCAAATGGAAATAAATGCATATTTCCAGTGTGCTCGTGCTCGAATGTTTGACGCTTAGTCGTGTGCCATGAGCTTTCCTTTCTGTCTCTGTGTGTGTGTGTTTTTTTATGCTTCTTGTTGCCCACGCCAGCATTGCTCCCGATTCCTCAATACGTGATTATTTGTGCAAACGTCGTGTTCTCCGGGGCTCAGGACTAATTTTTCCTTTAGCTCGGCGCTCGGAGAACACTTAAAAGAAAAACTGTGAGTAAAAAAGCGCTACGTTAGAAAATGCACAAGGAACTTCCAATAGTCGCTCGATTGAGTACACAAAAATGTTTTTTGCATTTGTATTTTAATATTTCTTTTGAAATTCGAGTCTGTATGCGAAATATTTGTTTGGGAGTGTTTTTATTTTTAGGTTTTCATTTTCGACAATATTATCTGAGTCGCCGACGCAACGGCGACGGTAAGTACAAACTCAAGTGGCGGTATTTTTGTATATAACTGAATTTATTTATATAATTATTCCCTGAATCTACTGTGAGCATTCGTACTGTATTTTGCAGGACAGTACTGTATTTAAGGACGTTCTACTGATTTTTTCTTTCGATTTCTTTATCAAATACAGGACCATTTTTTGTTTTGTTTTGCATATTATGTATTTTACTTATAAATTTAAGAGACAATTTTAAATGTACTGTATTTTAGCAAAACCAAAATGGTAACCGTACCTATACCCAATAATTTACCCTTAAAAATGTCAGTATACAACAACACTTACATGTGCTGTCACAATGAATGTCTTTCTTTTAATAAGAATGGATTCTTTTGTATGGTATAGTTTTTAGTTCTTACAAAAAGTCTTATCATTATTTACAATTTTAAAACTTGCAATTTTCAATTTAATTTAAAACAAAATAAATATTTTTTTGGGATGATTTTTTTCTGTTCTAAATTATTTTATTGGACTTATAAATATCAGATTATTCAAGTATAATATTCTCAAAAAAAATGATGTTTTTTATTTATTTAGGTAAGATTTTTCTTCTTTAGCGGTATGATCCGTGTAACTTGTCCAACTATTGGCCACGGATTAAATTTATTTTCATCAATAAATCTTTATAATTTAAAATTACGCAGGTAAATTATTTTGGCCACATATCTAAACTAAAATATTTACTTATCACTAGAAAATTCTCAGGCACTTACTTCACTGTGGACGTCTATAACAGTAATATATATATATAAATATATATATATATAATTATCGTCGCGCAATGGATTTCCGCTCGGGAGGAAAATCAACATAAATGGATCCACAAATAGACTATGCGCAAATGCTGCTCTACATAGCAAGCCCTCTCTAGGACACGATTCAATAATTTAGTAAATTTAATAAAGTCGAATATGTCTGTCTGACTCTGACTGCAAAAAATGCTATGTGTTTCTCTAGAATTCTCGTTTTCCGCGGCAGCTTTAAATCGCGACATATATTCTATATAAATCATACATTTGCGTACGGCATCGCTTATGTGTTTATTTATATATTTAATTTTAAGTACCTGGTTATCCGAGCTTGCTTATATTATATAATTATGTATTATAAAATTATATATAATCGTCATCTCTATATTTTTAAATATTTCTTTATTAAAACCACCCTTGAAAATTGCGGAGAAAGGAATATGAAATAATATTCTATAAAAACCAAATTTTTAAAACATTTTTTGGAGCCATTATTTTTTAACCTATAATTTTTTTAATAAGAATATCTAGAATGCAATCCAATGTATTTAAGCTCAAAGTTATATACATTTTATCGATTTTAGGATTTTGATATACCATGGTTACTTATGTAAAATAGGATTTTAAAAACCCTATAATCGCTAAAATTGATTAAATTTTTAGCTTGAGTACAGGGATTCCGATGTGGTTTAACATACTCCGATTTTGTCCAAATTGTAGTATCACAATTATGCTTAAAAAAAGAGGGTGGAATGTAATTATAGATTTCAAATATCGGATAAAATTGAAAAAGCTCAGAAAAAGCAGCAAATAAAAGGCAAGGTTCCTTCACTAGAACTTTCTTTCGCTTCGCTGCAAGGTTTTGGCCGGTAAATGTACAACAGTCATTGTAAATATAAACAAGATGGAATGGATAACAAATATAGAATAGAACAAAAATATAAAAGACTACCAAAAACTAAAAAATAATTTACCAAGAAATGAAAAGGAGATAAAGCTCAGGTAATAACACAAAAGATGTGGTTTTTCTCTATAATTAGCCAAGGATGTACTATCTTACAGTACCTAAAAAAAACAGGAAAAAACAATATTTAATTTATTTAATATTTAAATATATATATATATATATATTTGGATTTTGTTACAAAGAATACTTCTTTCAACTATATGACCGAAAAATCGTTACCAGATCTGTCCTCTGATCATTCTTCTGTTTTCATCACATTAGGCTCCAACGTTTTTTGAAATTCTAAACCACCTTCATTGATCTGTA
>JAAAKO020029938.1:0-13477 GCA_010015015.2 Bolitophila cinerea
TTGAATTTTCAAGTGCGCTGGCGATAAACATTTCATATATATTTTTTAATACAAAAAATGAGATTTATTTTACAAATTCTGTGCACTGAGAGTATGTAAAATTTCACCTTTTTTCTGGTAAGAATAAAAAATATGACATTATCAACTTTTTTTTGATAAATTTTAATTATTTTCTTTTTTATCAAACCTTTACTATATTTGTCCTATGCGACAATCTTTTTTAAATTAATCATTTATTAAATTGTTTGTTTATTTTTTTTTGTTTTTTACCGCATGCACAATATTTCATTTATTAAAGTATTTGCGGACGCATAGCTCCAAATATATATTTATATAAATAAATATATATCTAAATATAATAAAATAAAGAATGAACCAATCCGGTGGTTAAGCCCAATTATCAATACAGCGACCCTAAGATGTATTTAAAGAAGAAAGAATAATAATTGTGAATCATTTGGTATTTTGTGGTTTTTGGTAACTAAAAATAAACCAAAGTAAATTCAAAGCTCGCATTGAAATCTCAAGCATACTCAGCGAAAGCTTACAATATGATTAGTATATATTTTATTTCTACAATATATATATATATATATATATATATATATAATACTATATTACAACAAATATATATATGATGTTGTGTCGCTCAGCCATAAGGATTTATACGATTTCCGGCCTATACACTTTCTGTGCCTCAAAACTCAAGGCACATTGTGCCCGCAATCAAATTGTCTATGAGCCCACTCAAAGCTTTTGATGTAACTGCGCCAGATGCGAACGCGATGATGGAGGTATACCAATCGCAACATACAAACACTGCCGTTATCCTATTACCAAGGCTTATGTCGTCCGCATATATATATATATATATGTATATTCTTGTAAATACAATATGTAGACACTCTGTACGAATGCGACAAAATAATAATCCAATAATTTTGTTTTTCTTTGAAAGCTAATATTACATTCAATGTGCCTGAACGGAGGAGCGGCGAGCATTTGTGGGCGATGCCAATGGCCCAAGTCTCCCGTCGTGACGGATACATTGGACAGGAAACACAATTTTCAAATTACCCAATGGCAAATATATATATATAATATACATATAAAAAATATAAAATTATATTACATAATTCTATACAGAAATGTATACAAAGATAAAAGATGCTGGGCTCCGTTTTATATAGCATTTAAGTATGTGCACAGTACAAATGTAAATAACCGCATAAAAAGAGTATTAAATCGATCCAGCGCTGGTACAAACTCCCACCCACACACACACACACAGACATCATACACACAATTTTACTTTATTATTATTTTCTAAGAAGTATAACGTAACATAAACACTTTTCTATATCTATATATATTCATTTCAATATTGTATACATATTATATATCTAGATTTTATAACATATATCGTGAATATATATATATTTTTTTTATATTTCCTTTTTGCAGTACTCACTGTTGCAAACCGCCGTCGAAGCATGCCAAAAGAAGACGCAATGCAAATTCTTCCCGTCGCCAAAGTCTTTTGATGGTAATCCATGCCCGGGACTCCGTCGTGTGGTGACATTTGCATACAAATGCCGTCCTTGTGAGTATATTTTTATACATATTTTTACACCAAGTATAAATATAAGTATACTACGTATGTATTGTATAGTTATAGTGTAATACATAATAATATTTTAGCTTCAATATATAGAAATAATACGTATAGAAATATAAAATATAAATATACCCTTTTAAGTAAAACCATCCGCACATATAAACTACTAAACATGCTCTTTCATCATATAAAATGAACTTATAAAAAAATATGTGGCTTATAGTGAGAAGAAGTATTTTTAAAGCAAGATGTGACAGCGTGGAGCATGGTAAATATTTAGTGGAGTGCGAATGTCGAATACCCACATACTCAATGTACACAGAGGAATAGATTGTAGGAATTTTTTACAATTAAACTGTGTCTAGACCTTTGGTATAGTTCTACATGTACCTTTAATTCTGCAAAACAATCAGAATTTAAAAAAATATAATTTTTTCAAATTCTGATCGGCTATTTAATGAAATCTGATTGAACTCAGCGTTTTATCCGTACAGGATCCACAAAAAAATATAATTTAATAATTAGATGAACGTCGAAAAAAAATGAGACAAAAATCGTCTCTCAGTTTTGACAACCTGGCTTCAATTTGTATGCAAAAATTATGAAATTTTTAAATGTAATGCCAAATAAGAAGACAATTATAAAAAATGTAAAGAATTAAAAGAAAGAAATGAGTTAAAAATATTTATAAAAAAGAAAAAAAAAGTTTTTTATTGAAATAGTATACTAAAAGTTTTTTTTACATCCATCTTTTAAAAACTTCGAGTGAGATTCCCTAAGCTATTAAAACTCTCAATATTAAAACTTTCAATCAATGTCTCGTAAAAATGATTCCGTATTTAAAAGCGATAAAAAGTTTCAATAGCGATTGATAAAAAGCGATTCTGCAATGCATTTAAGTTTCGCTTTCAAATTTTAAACTTTCGCTTATTGATGTGTAACATAAAATTAAAACATTGTTCGTATTCGATTAAAATTAGCAAAAAACGAAGTTTCGCTTCAATCGTGTTACGGAATCGCTAAGTTTCAAAAAATCCTAAGCGATTGATATTTTTACGATTGAAATGCCTTTCAAAATATTGAAAGTTTCAATTGCGTAGGGAATCTCACTCTTAGAGTGATTAAAGCTGGGTTTCATTTAAAAATTCGCATTCAATTCATGTTCATTTTTGTCCAATAAAATATGTATACCTTGATTTTTTTGGATTGTATTTTTTATTGTTTTAAAATCGATGGAAAAAACATATATATAGTACTTTGCTTGATTTTCCGCAAGAGATATATAGGGTTAAATATAAATTAAATCACAAGACAATAACCCCATTGGTTTTGAAGTTAAAAATTAAATAAATTTAAAAAACTTAAATTACTTAATTTTCATTTCTTTTAACTTTACTTCTCACTTGGTATATATGATCGTGGATTAGGGATTGCAATTTCCGGTATTCCCAGTTCCAATTGGTTGGCTTAAGGTTCCCGGGAATCCCGAAAATATTTAGGAACGGGAATCGAAAATCGTTGGATTCAAAATATTAATTTTAGTCGCGAAACCGGGTAATAAATATTAGGATTCCCGGAAAAAGAGAATCATTCGTTTTTATTTCAAAATTATTGTTATGATTGTATTAGATAATTTACTTAATGATAACTTTTTCAATAAAAAAACTCAGTACTCATTTTGCTTAGTGCAGTGCTTACTGGCCTAATTTAATATTTGTATTTTTTTAAGATGTAATACTATTCAGTCCAAGAATTTGTAAGCAAATATCGTAAGCCAAGAAGTAAAATACACTTACTACGTTTTTATGGAAACAAAAATCCAGTTTTTAAGTTTTATTAAAAAAAATGATAAAAAATTAATAGGTGACAGAAAAACATGTTTTGTTATTTTAAAATATTTGATCACCTCAAATCAAATATTTTTATATAAAAAAACGTGTTTTTTTTGTAACACATACATTTTTAAAGAAATTACTGAAAACAATGACATTTTTTGTGAATAATTTTTCAGTAAGTCATTCTTTTTTGACGAAATTATTGTTTTTGGTTCGGTTAATAAAGTTGGCTTTATGAGGATAAGACATCTTTCCAAACCACTAGCACATAATTTTATTTTTTCATTTCAGTCTCTCATTTTTTTTAACCAAAAGGAAATTGACGGTTTTTCCTGCTTGATTAGTTTTTAATTTTTCAATAATAATTCAAAGGTTTCGTAAATCAATAATTAAAACTTACTTCTTTTAAAAATCGTAATGCTATATAAAAAATAAGTACATTTTGTAATAAATGTTTGATTAAAAAAACCCAAAGCTTTCAGTGTGTTTTCCTTATTATTTTTTTTTAAATAAATAATTAAATCCGATCTATCTCCAATAAAAATGTAGAGTTTATAAATTTATAATTAAATATGTATTTTAAACAGAATGTGATCATTTTTTTTTCTATATGTTCTGTTTCCCTAAAGTATATTCATATCCAAAGAATATTTTTTGACCACATTTCCAATTAAACTGTAAACCAAGAACAAATTAGGATAAATTAGGTCTAATTCATTACTCAGCTAAAGAGATGGATTATTTTAAAAATAAAAAAAAAATCTGATTAAATTTGTATTTCAAAAGAAACACAAATTTAATGTACTAATATAAAAATAAATTTCAATGTAATATTTAAATATAAAATATTATTATATATATATATATTATTATAATCGTGTATTATATGACATATATATATATAAATTATTTATTAAAATAAATACGGCGGAAATAAAACACATAATTTTTATCTAATCACTGGTTTAACGTTTGTCCATGCATAAAAACAAGTATTCCCGATAATTCCCAGGAATTAAAATTAGTGTTCCCGGTTTTTCCCGGGAATACTTTTTAAAAATTCCGGAATCAGAATTGCTTCTGGTTACTATTTTAGTCAAGGAACCAATTTTCGGATCCTGTTTTTATATTTTAAATCATGTTCGATAGATTTTTCGACACCTATTTAACCCACTTCCAGCTCTTGGCACATAGACTCGTTTGCACGGGACTTAAAAAAATATAAATATATAAATTATAAATAAATTTTTAAAAATCGAAAATTAAAATATATGGGTATATAAATTTAAAGTTTTGATAATTTTGTTTAAAAAAAAAACTTTTAAACCCTCTTTTTTATAGAACCACTCTCTCAAATATAAAAAAATAAATAATTATTATTTTGAGATTGATTTTTTTGGTTCTAAATTTTAAATATAACAATTGTTGATAAATTCAAAAATAATAAATATTTTTTTATAAAAAAAATAATTTTGTTTCAAATATTTATTATTATTTTTTTGATATAAATGAGCCTAGAAAAAAAAAATGTTTATGAAAGATATTGAGTTCTTATAAAATTAAATATAAAATAATTATTATATAAAGTTAAAGGGTGTTACTGGTTTTAAAAAAACGTTTTTTTTTCAAAATTTTAAGATAAAACTTGATGCTGTGCAATTTATTTAATTCTAATTAAGTTAAATTTAAAGATGTTTATGGTTTTGTTTCGTTAAAAATAATTTATCTTTAAACATAAAGTACCTAAGGGGTTTTAGAGGTTGAGCTATTTACCTAAAAAAGGAAATAGAAAAACAAGCAAAAAAAATAATTACTTTCAATTTATTTTTGACCATTACCATTTTTAAAGACGCCTCTCCTCATCCCATAAATTTTAAAAATGTATACCGCATAATCCCTAAGTTCCACAAGAAATGAAATTTTGTTTAAAATAAAAAAATAAAAAAAATAATAATATCTTTCACCTAACCTTAATGCTACCTTAAGCTTTTTTTACCTAAATTTTGACTAAACTTCAAACTCCTTAAAGCTGCCTTTAAGCTTATTTTACCTATTTTTTTTACTAACATTTACACTCCGTCAAGCTTACAACCTGAAAGCTTAAAAGCTTATTTTGCCTAAATTTTGACTTTACTTTAAACTTTTTAGCATTTTTTTATTTTTTGTTAAATTCAAAAATAATATTTTAATTTTGTAAAAACATAATTTGGTGTCAAATATATATATTTTTTATGATACGAGAAATTAACAGGTATTTTGTTCTCGAATCTGATAATTAAGACCAGAACTAAAAAATAATCTATGAATGAAAGATATAGAATTATGATAAAATGAAATACGAAATAATTATTATATAAAGTACGTATAAAAATACGTTCAAAATTGATGCTGTGCAATTTTTTCACTTCTACTTAAATTGAATTTAAACATGTTTATAGATACGTTTTCTTAAAAATAATTTATCTTTAAACATAAAGTACCTAAGGGGTTTTAAAAGTTGAGCTATTGATCTAAAATTAATAAGACATTCTAAAGACCCCTCTCCTCATCCCATAAATTTTGAAAATGTATAACGCATTACCCCCAAATCCCACAAGGCTTAAAATTTGGTATTATTTTAATAAAAATTAAAAATAATAATATTTTTTATCTAACCTTAACCTTAGTGCAAGGGTAAGCTTATGTTACCTAAATTTTTACTAAACTTGACACTCCGTCAAGGATATAACCTTAAAGCTACCCTTAAAGCTTATGTAACCTAAATTTTGACTAATCTTTACACTCCGTCAAGCTTATAACCTTAAAACTACCCTTTAAGCTTATGTTAACTAAATTTTGACTAAACTTTACAATCTGTCAAGCTTATAACATAAAAACAACCCTTTAAGCTATGTTACCTATATTTTGACTAAACTTTACACTCCGTCAATCTTATAACCTTAAAGCTTATGGTAATTAAATTTTGACTAAATTTTACACTCCGTCCAGCTTATAACCTTGAAGCTTATTTTACCTTTTTTTATTAAAATTTAAACTCCGTAAAGCTTATAACCCATAAGCATAACAGCTTATTTTACCTAAATTTTGCAAAACTTTAAACTTTGATTAGAAAAAAACACAATATAATCGATTTTTATTTTTTTATGATACCAAAAATTATAAAAATTATTGATATTACTTTTATATTTGAAATTTTTTTTTATAGTGACCAAAAAAGGCAATTACAAGTTTATGGTTACAGTGTGATATTTAAGACAATATTATATTCTATACTATAAACCTTAATAAATACTTATGGAGTTTCTTTATTAAGCAATACATTGCGAATGTTATTGATATACAGTTTACATTACACTGAAACGTTATTTTTAGTGATACGATTTAAAAAAAAAACACATAATATTTAATAAATATGTCTCTTAAAATACCTCGATTCCTGCATGATCTAAATCTAAATCTAAATATAAATCTAAAATTCAAACTAAAACATCATCCTCGCATACACATTATACACTAAATATTATACACATGCATCCCATTTCAACAGTAATTTGTTTATGCTGTGGAAAATAATAATACATATAGTTGAGTTGAAAATGTTGTGTTTGTCCGCAGATGAGTTCCGCAGCAAAGTGGCCTGCGAAAACGAAGTTGTTCAATTAATTTGCAACCCCTATTCGCGCATAGCTATTTATAGTGCGAGCTACGGGCGCACCGAGTACGAGAGCATACAGTGTTCACAGCCCCAAGGTGTTAAGGAAGAGAGTAAGTGAAAACGTTAATTTAGTTATGGTTGTGGATGTGTGTGTGTGTGTGTTAGTCTATGTAGTATGTTGAACGACGAGAATATAACCAACACTCACACAAGATGCTTGAGATCGTGTGTTATTATGGTTTGACCGCCCGCCCTCTTTTGCACCCACTCGCTTACTAAACGCCCGACCACTCGATGGGGTTCATTAGTTTTGTGGGTGACTTGCACAAGTGCGAGAAAGTTGAAGAGAGGTGATGATTATATAAAGTGGCTCTTGTTTTCGATGCGAAAATTAATTCCCATTTCTCATTGAATGCATGAATGATTTATGTTGCTTTATTCGGCTGAGAGGGCGTTTTTCTATTAAAGATATGGGTTTTTGTGTGCGTTTGAGAGCTTTATATTGGTTTTTGTTGGTTGCTTATAGAAAATAAAGCATTGTTTTTGTATTGTATTTATAAATAGCGTGCCTGGTGCCACACGCCACCGAAGCCGTCATGAAGATTTGCCATGGGCGTAGAAGATGTACGCTGTCCGCTGACACGACCACGTTTGGCAATCCGTGCCGACCGGACTCACGGATGTACTTGAAGACGGTGTACACATGCGGTAAGATATTGTTTTTTTTTTTTAATAAATTTAGGGAATTTTAGATAAATAGTAGTTCAAAGTAAATAATTAAAAGATAACTAAATTAGAAGTAAGAAAAATTGATAAAAATCCTATCACAAATCTAAAGTGTTTTTGTATTACATATTTTGCGGTTATAAAGAAAACCAAATTTGATTGTTTTCATAGGCTATAAAAATCGGATACTACAATTTTATGGAAAAAATCTCATGTTCAAAATTAACCCATTTTATTTTCAAATTCTTGCACCTTTTTTTTCTATTGAAATTTTTATTTTACAAATTCAAAGTTTTTTTTTGATGAAAATTGTAATTTTTAATTTAAGTTTATAATTTTTAAAGTAAATATTAACAAATACTAAAATTAGAGAAAAAATAATTTCAAATTATTTACCAAACAAAAAAATATGTTCATTATAAATATAAAAAAAAATCAAACCATAAAAATTGTTTTTTTTTTTAATTTTTCTGATTTTTTAAATATACAAAAATAATTTTTGATAACAGACAAATTTTCTATTTCTACCAAAAAAATATTAAAAATATAATTTTTACCATATCTATGATATTTTTTTTTAAATGATAAAATTAATAAATTTGTCATAATTTCTTATTTAAAAATATAAAAAATATATTTAATTGTTACCTTCAAACAATCAAACTGTAAAATTGGAATTGTTACAAATTGTAATTTTTTTATATAAAAAAATATTTCTTCTACAGGGAAAAAATCTTCACCATATAAATATTAAATATTAAATATACCATATTTTTGATATTTAAAAATATTGATTTTGTCATGATTTTATTTTTTATTTTATTGAATTGTTATTTTTAAGGTATCAAAATAAAACTTGGAATTGTTTACCAAAAATATAGTAATTTTAGTAACTTTATTTACGATTACCGAAAAATTATGACTTCACCTCATTGCAAATTCGGAATAAACAATCCAAAATAACATTTTTATTATTTTGAACAAAAAACATTATTTAGAATAAAAAAAATCTGACAAAATTGTTAATCACAAATTAAAATATGGTAAATTTTTTTTTAAAAAAATCTGTAAAACAATACCAAATTTAAATTTAATGGTAAAATGTTTTCAAAGTTGTCATTTTAATTGAAAAACTAAAAGTTGTATCATTTTTTTGGTTATTCTTGTTTTAATAATAAAAAATGCTGCCTAATTGTTTTTTAAATAACCGTTTTTTGGGATAACGGTAAAATTGCCTTCTTTTATACAAATTTCGAGAAATAATTATGTATGCACATAATATTTTCGTTATTAATGGCCAAACTAATTAGCCGATTTGAATAATAATTTAGGGTAAGATATATACTTCTCGATCAGTGTCTCTCGATTGGCCGAAATTCAAATTACTGAATCTCAATTGACCCTGAGTACGAATCAGGTTTCAGATCGTGTAGTTTGAGGGGCAAACCCCTTTGAAAGGGGAATGGGTTAAAGTTTGTATGAAGCTTTTTTGTTTGAAGAAAAAAAACAGAATTCGAATGAATAAATTAAATAAAAAATAAATTCATACTTTTTTCATTTTTTAGGAAAACATATTAAATATACACACACATATATATAAATATAACTTATATAAATTTAAGTTAAACTGGATTTGTACAAAATTCTTAGTTTTTGCTAGCCAAGCAATCTATTTTCTGGTAAATTACTTTTTTTAGCGTGCTGCAGCGCAGTTTTAACAAAAAGAACAAAAAAAATAAAATAACTGCAGCGCAGTTTTAACAAAAAGAAAAAAGAAAATAAAAAATTTAAAACATAATGTTTTTTATTTAAATAATTCTTTTTTTTCCAATCCGGAATTTCTCTGGATTTCACGAGATTTTATTGGGAATTCAAAAGCTTCAATGTTAGATATACATTTTTCTTCGTCATTGCCCCGAAACTGTTCTTTAGCCTGATCCTCGGAAAATTAAAAAATATATATTTTACCTTTATCAGAAAGGGTTTTTAGATAATAAGTATAATTTTTGGCATAAGCGAGTCGAGTAATTTATTTATGATAAGTATAAGTAATTATGATATTTTGAAATTTCATTTTCTTTTGAAATATTTTACAATTAATATTTGTATCGTAAAGTTTAAAAATTATTGTTTTCTTTATAATATAAATTAACTTTTTTAAATTTCTATTTGCATTTTTTTATTCCAAATTAATATAAATATTAATATTAATCGTTCATAGGCCGAAACTAAACAATTTTCTAGTTCAAATTTCATATAATTTCCCACTTTTATTGCAGTGCCGCGCAAAGTGCTCAAAGATCACTACGACATTCCGCCGGAGCCCGATGAACCACAACAGGAACTGTTGCCCGACCAGACGGACCTGTACGACGACGACCAGTTCTACAAAGAGTCCGAGGCAATACCGCCCGCCCCAAAACTTCAGGGTAACCTGCCCACCACGAACGCATCCAGTACGCCACCACTGTTTTCCGTCACCGGAGCAACGCCACGCAGCGTTGAACCGACGTCCACTCTCATTACAGATGACAGCAGTAGCTTCTGGGTCGAAGGTAATGCATTGCAAATAAAATGCACATAACTAATATATGGAATATATGGATGCCCTCGGGCGACCTGATTAAATGCGTGTGTGTGGGCGGCCACGGGAGGCCACGGTCAGTTCGCTAGTGCGTGAATAATTAAAGTTTGTATTTTTGCGTCAGCCCGCGTCGTCACTGCGTTTATATTTACCAAAGGAATATTAATGGGTTCATTAAATTGGACGGCACAAAAAGCGGCACAAAGCCGGAGCTTCTATTTTTCCGCTTCTAGCGTCCGTATATGTTCTAAAAATATACATATATATATATATATATAGTATATAAACTGCAATTATTCCGGTGCGATGTGCAGAAAAAAAATAATGTTTTACAAACACTCTCACAGCCAGCCACCGCCGAGTCCGCCGCGCCGCCGGAAAATGCTCGTGCAATTAGTTGTGCTGTTGTGGCGACGCAGCGTCGGCGGTGGCGCCCTCCGTCAGTGCGCGGCACATTGGTGGCGGCTTCGTCGGCTCGTTTTGGCCTTGTTTCCATTTATTTGTATATATTGTATAATCTACAATTTTAAAACAAAACGTGAGATGTGTATAATTTCTCTGGGCGGCCGGTTTTAATTGAGGCCCGTCGCTGCGGGTTTGTAACGGTGCGGTGGCTCGTTGTAATTATTTAAGTACTTTTGGGTTGTATATGGTACCGTGGAGCGCATCCCTTAGCCGACCGACAAACGCAACACCCTGATGAATGCCGCACTCACAGGGTTGTTTTACGGAATATTATATGTAGGTATTTTAGTCAAGCCTATATAATGTGAAAGTGTAATTACGGTATTTGTGTACACATGCGTCAGGGGCTACATATTAGTTGTGGAAACCTGGCCTCGATTAGGATTTCAAACTAGCCAAACACGAAGAGGTCATATAACATTCATTGCATAGGGAGCTTTTAATTCCAGTGCGTCAAGTTAATGTACTGAGGTTTCCGTTGTTATTATCTAAATTATCTGAATGGAACTACACAAAATCTCTATTTCAGAAGTATTATCACAAAATATATTATAAAACCTTTTCCCTTCTTTTACCAGAAAATCAAGAGCTTTTTCTTTTCTACATCGTACTTGTTCTGACCGTTCTGATGCTAATCGTTTTCATCATGATCGTTGTTGCCCGCATCATACTCTCCAGGCGTCCCGTTTGCGAGGAGCACACTCACAAGACAACCGCTTCGAATGCATCACAGGCCACGACCACTTTACCGATCGAAGAGACCGACACAATTCTGGACGACCACGAAATGGATCTCACCACTCCGATGTCAATATCCAGCATATCTAGAGATGATGTAAGTGTAGCTACTAATTACTGTACTAGGAAGATAGTAGTGGCAAATGTATTATGTTCTCGTATATCTATAGCAAATGTGCAGCACGTACACGCCCAGTGCTTATGGGCAACTTGAACCTGGCAGCATGTCATATACGCCCATCTCAATGCCAGCACCAGGCGAGTCATCATTAAACAGTCCATCCAGAGCACATATAATACAATCCTCGCAGAGAAGTACTAAAACTAGATTTAAATCAATATTATTTCTTTAAATTTAAATCTCACCTCACAGGACAACTAAGCACGCTTACGTTCCAGCCTAATCCACCAGTTCTGATAGCCCGACCGATTATTGTGGTCGGAGGCGGAGGAAACGGTGGTACACTGACGCGACAGCAGTACCACTACGCCCAAAGTGTACCACGAGGCACCAGCAACGCTGTGGGTGGCATGTGCCCTGGTGAACCCACCGAATACTACTATGGGTGACCAACTCCTCCGGATGAGTCAAAGCATTCCAGAAACACCGATCATCTGCAGCGTTCCTCTTCGGGTCGTGTGTATTGTTTCTAACGTGTATCCGCAGAGAGCGCTAGTGTTGTGATAATGATTTGACCACTACTCCAGCCAGTCCGGGAGGACAGGAGGAGGCCTCCACACTCCGTCAGTTCATATAAATATAAATTCTTCTTGTTTAAAATATATAGTATACACTCCAGAAGACGTGGGTGCTCGTGCTCGTTGCCTTACAATGATGATACAAATTTTTAGTTTGACTTCACAGCGAGGATAGTAACAGGGTTTATCATATCACCGGGGTACCTACGAGACAGACAGCCAAACAATCAAAACTACAACAGAGACAGACAGACAAACTAGTGGATATATTAGATATATTTACATGTAATATACATTTGTATATCGTCACCCCGCCCAAATTCCAGTGAAGCATGGCAAATAAATTATGTGTTTATAAATTACGATTAAATTAAATATATAATATAGTTACAATTATTAAAATGATAGAAATTAAAACAATGTTAAATTCTCACAACCCCAAAAACGCCCGAAAAGTCCTCTCCTCATGATCCGCACACACACACACTCACATGAATCACCCTTCCTGTAAAATAATATTAATAATACTTGATTACACACGTAATGAATTTACCGAAAGCCAGACTTTTGTGAATCAACTACTTTGTAAATATAATTAAAGAATATATATTTAGGTCAATTTAAGATATTATTTGTTAAATATACACTCACACACACACACAAACACTTTAACACACATCACACAAGCACAGAAACACACTCACACAGATCTATGTAAGAACGAGTGTATACAATTTTTATACTCCGTTAAAATCAATTTTCTAAAAAAATATATTTGTTATAAAATGCAGATGAGTTTGGATTTGTTTTTATTTTTTTGTAGGTCTTGAGAAATTTACAGAGGTCATGAAGTCATGTATCAAGGTCACCATCCCGATAGCAGAACAAAATAATAAGGTATTTTTAAAGATTTTGTGACAAATATAATTTTAAATAATAAATAATATCGTAATTTATATTTTTATAATATTCATAATACTTCAAGAAATAATTTAAAATACCACGAGTATAATAGGAATTATTATTAATATCGAAAATACGTTCATAAATACTACATTTTTTATAATATTAAAAAATGAAAATATTAAAAAAAAATCTGATCTGATCGTACAAAAACGTGAATATCAAAAAATTATTAACAAATTATTAACAAATAG
>JAAAKO020029949.1:0-13476 GCA_010015015.2 Bolitophila cinerea
CCCGTTTGCGGGCTTTGCCCGCAAACAACGCCTATTGAAGTCAGTATTAAAAGTCGATAGTCTACTGTGCGCTTTTTAAAATGGATGAATTGTGCTTGGGAAGAATTGTGCTCGGAAAGAATTGTGCCCGGGACGAATTGTGCTCGGGATGATACCCACCATGGCCGGCAAAGGTAAGCAAGAAAACAGACGTATACAAAAGTCAATGCGTGCCCCCATTTTGTTGTGCCGTCACCCGTAATAACAGAATCAAGTTAATTGTGGCTTTTTACAGGTTATCAGGATCGAGAAGAGAAAGTACAATGTGTACTTCTATGGCACTGGCGAGACGTGAGTTGTTGTTTCTCTTATTGTGTTTCGTTTAGTAAGCGCGAGAGCTGACATATTTAGGAATATATGACTATGGGTCGATGATGAGACACATTGTATTCTGTACAATTATGTTTATTTGCTATGACACTTATGCAGCAATAATTTGAGCGTTTTTAGTTTATTTGTGTAATGTGTATTGAGGTCCTTTTTGTTTTGGCGGGAACTTTTTTTTCACAATATGAACCTATATATTCAAATTATAATGGCAACAAATTAAAAATTTAAGAAATTATGTATAATTAAAAGGGTAATAATATTTTTCGTTTTATATTTTATAAAATCGTTTTTTTTAATCTCATGCAAAAGTGTTTTGATTATGTTAATTTAAAAGTAATGGCTTTTATGTTCCTATCAATTGTTTTATAAGACGGATACACGAGTCTAGAACTTGCCACTCACAGACTATGATGAGCTTATGTCAGACTCTTCCTAGAATAACAATCAAGAGCTTTGCCGATGGGTTATTTTAAGCTTATTGAATCCATGCGATTACCTCTTACATTATTATGATGATTGTATACAATAGACACAATATTCGAAGAGTAAAAATACAATAACAATATTTTTTGTTTTGTTTAGCGCCAATCTAAAGGTTGATGAACTATTCAAATACCTCGAGAACAAGGCAAAATTTGCTAACGAGAAATGCCTGAAAAAAGCTTATTTCAAGGAGGCAATGGACGGAATAGAGTCTGCTATAAGTGGGGTAGATCCAGCGCCACATGAGGTAAGTTATCGTAAACACACAAACGCACAGTGATTTTAATTAATAACAAATCTAAAAATTCAGTATCAAACACATGTTTTAAATGCAATAACTGCACAGACGATAATAGAGGTCAATCCTGAGCTTGATATTCCACTGAAAGATGAGTATCCGATTGAAACCACCTCTGCGCTCGAAGAATCCGAGGGTGAGCTTATGATTGACGAGACAAAGGCGTTGAAAAAACCAAAACCAAAGACTGCGACCAATAAACGTGGCGGCAAGGCAGCGCCAAAAATCATGGATCTAAAACTTGAAAGCGGCGCAGAAACATCAACCGATTTTGAATACGGTACAGTGTCATCGGACGATGTGAAGGCGACCAGTCGAAGTGGTCGAAAAATAAAGCCTAAAAAGTACGTATAAAACCAAAGACTAATTCGTGTACAGTATATTAAGTATACTATGTTTGTTTGTTTGTATACAGATATTTACATGAAGAATTGGAATTAGATGCGGCGGTATCTCCGTCTAAGAGGAGTAATGATTCAAGTCCTGTCAAGCCGCCGAAAAGAATGAAGGTATTTTTTTGTATTGCGTATTTTCATAGACTAAAGTACTTTTTGTTTATGTTTTCAGTTTGTTCATGATATCGTCAATGAAAATATAGTTGGTGGTGAGTACCATTATGTTTGTTTACATTTTGATCTCTATTACGTGAATTAAATAATTGTTTTTTTGGCTCAAGATCCGGGTTACATTCCCGTAAACCAGATTCATTATTATTTATGATGAAAAATAACATAGAAAACTTACTAATAATGGTCTTGAAGTCAATCTAACTTGTCATTTGTCGTTGAGTAGTTTGGTTGTATTGGCATCTCAGGTATCATTAAAACTAGTCTGTACTTGATTTAGAAGTCATTTTCTCTCCTGACTCCTCTTCTATTATGTCCCTAAAACCTATGTTAAGCATATGCCAGTATTACACTTGGTAGTCTTCCTCCACAAACTGTGCCACTTCTCATCCTAAATAACCACATACATTAAAGTATTGTATTTAGTGTTTCACAAACTAAAAGCAATAATAATTAATTTCAGATATCGATGATAAAAAGTACACTGTGGTATCGACGGTACTCGATAACACAATCAAGAATGAAACGTTACTTGAGCATTTTTCCGAACAAGAGGAAAGGAACGGCAATGTTTTGCTAGCTGTCGGTCCAGACGATAATATTATTGGCAATAATCTGAGATATCAAATGCCAGAATATTTTGCAACACAGACCGCTAGAAACAAGTGGATCGATGGAGCGAGCAAACGTACGATTGCATTAAAGAAATCAATTGAAAGTGGATTAATTGACGTGGCCAGTCTGCCCGAGGGACAAATCATAACGGAGGTCGATGTTACCGATGATGAAGTCCATGAGCTTCTTGAGAAGAAAAAATTGTGTACGTATTTATTATTGGCTTCTGAATATTGTTTTCAATAATAGTGGTGTTTCTTTTAAATTAGTCAATTCTGATTACCGACACTTGGTGGAACAAGAAAAAATATTGATTGAACTGGAACACAATATCAAAGCCTCCGCACAAATGGTATCCGCAAATCCAGCGGCATGCGCAAACTTTTTGGTACAATTTAAAGGTAACGAAATTATTTATAATTAAATTGTATAATTTATTTAATGTTTTTCTTTTCTTCTGGTAACTTAGAATTAAAACATACGCCTACTATGCTCAAGAAGAACCCTAACTGCGTGGAAACAATGAAGCGACTACGTCGGTACGTGGGTAATGTCAAGGACTGGAAGTTCTCTGAAGAAGAAAAGCAAATATTTAATGAAAAGGCTGCTATTGTACGAAAGCACGCTGAGGACATTTACAATGCTTTTAAGGTTTGTGGAAAATTGATTGTGTTTTTTTTAATATTACTTGGATTATCCCTAATATTGTATCTTTGCAGGAATTGTTTGTCATACCAGAAGGAAAACTTTTTTGGGATGTTTTTACCAGTGCAGTAGCCGAATTTAAAAAGTTAACAAAAGGAAAATCACAAATGGAGGTCATGCGAATTGTTTATGAAGAAGGTACATGGCATTTCTAAGAAATATGATTTTATTTTGTTTCTAATTTTTAATTATATTTACAGATCCAAACTTTGTCGATCAATCAAATATAGATGCTAGAGGTATTAAGATTGTACAAGACTTTGATGCAAATCTAGAAGGTGCTGACATTGATCAGTCCGATTTATTGAATAACGATGAATCCCTAGAAACGACGGACGACATCGTTACTGGCGAAGAAGATGAAAAATAATTTGAAAACTAGACAATAGCCTAAATTTCTAAAGCATAACATAATTTCTATGTTTTCTAAAATCGTTGAACTTTGCAGCATATTATTTTAATCTGAACTAAGTATAAATGTTATAAGGCTTTCATGTAGTTTTAGATTATTTTGAAAAAACGTCGAAACCTAAAGTATGTAATATAAATATTTGGAACGATTACAAATACTTGAGAGTTCTATCCAAATATTCTGTTTCACGTAGACTATGTAAACTCTTTCGATGTATACACCATATTAGAAATACAAAAATTGTTAAAAAATTATTGAACAAAAACACTGTTTTGTATCACTGAAAAACCATTCTTCGTTTATTCTGTAGACATTAATTTAAAAAATATGTGTATCAAAAGCAGGCCGAGTTTGTTTATTTCTTGCCGGACTTCTTAATGCCTCCACTGACTAGTGGGCCCTTCTTGCCGGCGAGCTGTTTAGCCGCTTCCATGGCCTTCTGTGCCTCCTTCTGTTTTGCCTTGAAAGCCAGATCGTCATCGTCCAAATCCTTCGAGTCCTTCTTGGGCGCCTTCAGTGGCTTCTTCTTACCTCCTTCACGGCCAGACATAATGGAGTAATTCTGTTAGAAAACATAGAAATACATTGAATTCTCTGAATTTAATTAGTACATTCCAAGAACTTGTTTGCTTTTGAAAATATATATATATATATAGATATTTCCGTAATTTTCTAGCCGCTTATTTAAATGAAGGTTAGAAAGAATTTGGTCTGTATTGTTATATATTTTCTTGATATGGTTATCACAAACATAAACTATTTAATCATACAAACAATGCAAAACAATTTAGTCCTAATCATAATAATTATTTTACCTTTTTTCTTCGTAAAAAAACAAAAAAATCGCAAGTATGGTTTGTAGAGTACACGCGTGCGCTACTAAAATATAATATATAATAAATAAAGTTAAAATTGATTAAGCCTAAGAAAAAACGTTTGCTTCCATCAGATCGTGTTTTTTATGATGTACACTATATTAGCATATAAATAACACCCAGATAACAGCTATTACAATGGAATTCGCTTATCTAATATATTTATTTATATACTTCTTCTTCGTTCACATCATCACTCTGCGGTTTTTTGTTTTGTTTGTTCTTTATCACGGTTACAGATAACAGTAAAAACATAAATTATTGGAGAAAAATTATTATAATTTTTTGTTTTGTAAAATAACACTTATAAAGGATTATAAAGCCCACCTCTGTTTTGGGTGTGCTTCTGCTTTTAAATTTTGTTTTCTTCTCTTTTTGTATAATCTACAATTCAACCTTCTTGGACTTGCCACTGCGATCGAAACTCTTCAGTTCATTGGAAGCATGCGCAGCGATGTACTGAACGAAATCGTCGACTTCTCGGCCACCCTCGTACTTGACGGGCTTGCTCTTGGAGTCCTTGGGCAACCAGAAAAGCGTGGGGAATCCACGAACCTCAAACAGAGAAGGCACATCGTTGGCGGTGGCGTCAACTTTTACGATCGCAACGTCTTCGTCCTTCAGCTTGGTGCCAAGCTCCTCAAACACAGGCGTCAATTTCTTGCAGTGACCACACCATGGAGCATAGAACTCGATCAGTGTGTCCTTGCCATTGTTGGTGACGACCTCATCAAAGTTCTTGGCCACAGCAACGGTTACTGGTCCGTCATTGGACTCTGGCACGGCCTCTGACTTCAAGTATGGTTCCAGATTGCCCTCTTCCAGATCGGTCAGGAAAGCTTGGATATTCTCAACGGAAAACTCAGCAGTCATGATGAATTTCTGGTTGATAGCGTCACGGGCCAAAACAACGGGCTTGTCACCGGTATAATCGTAACCGTACTCATTGAGTTCGTTCTGGAAATCGTCCTTGGAGCTGATGGCGAATGTGTACGGTCCGGTATGCTCCTTGGCTACTTTAAGGATACGGTTACGCCAATAATTGGTTCCCTTAGGGTTCTTAGTGTAGTCGACAGCATAATAGGCAAAGATATGGGGATTCTTGAAGTCCTGGACGGTTTCGCGTGTACGGTATCCGACAAGACCGTGGTAATTAGACTTTACGAATTCAGTGAGCTCTTCAACGGTTGTTCCGGTAAATACAACGGAGTCGGATTCAAATTTGTTGCGGAATTGTGGTGCGCGGAAGATGACAATAGCATTGCTAGTCCAAAATTAAAAACGATTAGATTTATGTGAGAATAATAGAAAATCCACAACTTACGTTTGTTCGTTCTTTTTTAGTACATCGGCGGCACTCGAATGACCGAAACGAAGCTTCTCCCTGAACTTGTCAGCGTACTTCTGGAACACGGTCTTCAGGTCGGTTTCCTTCTCGAAGAATCCAACGACAGACGTTTCTTGTACCTTCAAGAATGCTTCGAAATCGCTCAGCTTAAGCAGATCCTTTGAGGCTGGTCCAGTTTGGGCTTTCATGTACTTAGCAATGCCGGCCGCCTCACGGGGACCGCTATATTCCTGAGACACCTCACCATTCTTGAAGATCTTCAGCGTTGGATATCCAGTCACCGAGAATTTCTTGCACACTTCGGCACCGCCCTCTGTGCAGTCAACCTTAGCCAGAGCAACTGGTGGATCAGAACCTCGAAGTAGCTCACCGGCCTTAGCGTATTCGGGCTTCAAACGTTTGCAATGTCCACACCTACACAAAGACACAAAAATATAGTTATTAATATTGATAAAGCAAATTATATTCCACGTAAGCAGATGAGCGTGACTAAACTTTTATTTAAAACTCTATTTATTTAAAAAATTGTGCGTGAGTCTAAAAATAGACATCATTAATAATATTGCTCACGTATCAACTTACCATGGAGCATAAAACATAACCAGAGTGGTATCAGACTCTCGGACACGGGTATCAAAGTCTGCGTCGGTAAGATCCAGTACATCCTGGTCACCAGCAAAGGCACAGGCAGCCATTGCCAAAAGGACAACGACGGTCAGTTTAAAAGCGTGCATTTTTGTATGTTTTCTCCTTGGACGAACACAACAACACGTCTAACAATCGACGAGCACTATTTCTTTTTGAGGAGCAACAATAAAATGCGATCTTGTCTGGAGACCAAAATGATGTACGACGTCAAAAGACGTGGCTCGTGCTGCGTTCAAACCGGCCTGTCGAACTTGTGTTGGCCTCTTGTGATTGGTCGATCAGTTTAACGTATTGTTTTGAACGTCGCCGATTGGTGGCGGAGATGAAACGCACTCGTTTCGATGCAGGTTCACAAAACTGGTCGAATGGTATGACTCGTCGAAATTTGTTTGAATTATTTTATATATTTTATACGTTTATTCATTATTCCACGTAATGTTTTCTTGTTATGGGAGTCGAGTTTACAAAGAGGATTATAAATTAAAGATCATAGTGAAATTATTTTGTCGTCATTTTGGCCGTTTTATTTAAAGCTTTTGATCAAAATTTTAATTATTAGGTTTTAGGATTGTTACAATTCTATAATTTGTACACAGATGTCGCACTAACAAACAATGATCGAATGGGTAAATCATAGTTACCAATATTAAAATTATATTTATTTTTGTTTTTTGTATGTTGGAGCCTGTGTCCTGTGTCGATTCTCGATCTCTCGATACGTTTTGTTTGTTTTGCTTCTGTTCCGCGCGCTGAGTGATTCCCCCAGATTTTCCATTGTTAAAGTATTTAATTTCTTCCATAAAGATTTTATCGTAGATATTTAAAAGATGCAAGATATTAAATAATATTATGACATCCTTATCGACGATATATATATATAAATATTGCAAATAACCTGGACCGTTCAAAGCATACTGAATTAAACCTACAAGAAAAGAACGAGCTACTACCACTTGGTGGTACGCGTGTTGCTAAAAACAATGTGTTGGGAATGCAATTCCGGCAAGAAGGTAACGTCCACTTTTCCAAAAAAGAATTTGTTGCAACCCTCGAAAGCTACAATAAATCCATGTGTTATGCAATACCAGAATCTAAGGATCTCGCAATTGGCTACTCCAATCGATCGGCCGTGTATGTCGATTTGGAATTGTATAAAACAGCTTTGCATAATATCGATATGGCGAATTATATTAACCATTTCCCAGAAAACATACGACTCAAATTAGCGGAACGAGCTGATATATTTCGCGAGCGGTTTCAAGGAATCACTGAAGCTGATGACCCAGACGAGGTGTTAAGGCTGACGGCAGCTAGTGGCTCACAAAACGGTGCCATTTAATGATTTTGGCCTAACGGTGCGTCAGAACGATACATTTGGGCGACACATTGTAGCCACACGAGACTTTGTTGCCGGTGAAATCATTGCCGTTGAGTCGTATATTTTGAAAATTATATATCCAGAATTTACGTACAGACGATGCTCTATTTGTTCTACAGAGAACCTATACAATCTTGTTCAGTGCTCCGGATGCACTTGCACGATGTTCTGCGAAGCACCTTTGTGCGTTAAATCCTCCGCTGCCAAAATACACGCATTTGAGTGTCCAATTATTGATTTTGCAAACACTACATATTTGGAAACTTTATATTGTCCGACCATTCAAGCCACGATTAAAATGTTTTTGGACTTTGATTGTTACGTGAAGAGAGTTGCCGATTTCGTGGCGGCATCCGAATCTACTAATCGGGCTGTCTTTTCGGATAATTGGACCGCTGACTTCAAAATGCGATCGACAAAACTTTTCTGGGCTCTTCAATCGAAACATAAATCGAATGATAAGATGTTAGAAATCATATTTCTTGGCATATCTATGGAAATAGCAACAAAAATATATGTGGTTCTCATACGCTTTACACGGTTCAAGGATATTCTCCACACCGATGACGCACGTGACTTGCTACGCGAAATAATTTTAATGATGGTGTTGATCAGTGAAATAAATAAGTTTCAAATTTTAAATATTTCGTTATCAGAAAACAAACGGATGTCAGTTGGATACTTTCCGTTTATAAGTCTCCTCAATCATTCGTGTGCTGCAAACGTAATAACGGATACCGCAGATAACGGATCCAAGGCAACGCTTTTTACTCAGCGTCCGATTAAGCGAGGTGATCAATTGTTTATTGACTATTTGTAAGCATAAAGCATAATATTAACATTTATGTCAATAAAAAAATATTGTTTAAAATATATTTCTATTTAATATTTCAGTAATTCTGAGCCATCCTTTGGAGTTCGTCAGTTAAAAATGCACAACTTTATTTGTGAATGCGTGCGCTGCATTAGATGTCGGCCCACGTCCAACAAAAATATGTATGCTGTGTCTGCTTCGGATTACAACCAATCAAAGTGCTGCTCTGGCCAATTTTTAAAGTCTTTGAAACGATTTGGAAAATTGCTTACAAAGTACGACGATCAGTATCCCTGCTGGCAATTGACCCGGATCTTAGAGGTTTTTTCTTTGCAGACAACGCGCATTAAAGGTAGAACCATGAATATGCGATTCAACGATTAAGTAAAGGAATTTCAATGACACAAAAATATTTGTTTGTTTCTTTTTCAATTAAAAATATAATTTATACATTTTTATGTGTTTATATGTTTACTCAAAAGTTATAAAGTGTGTTAGGTCTTGTTTGAAATCAATTAACATAATAACACGATAAGTGTCATATTATTTAACACTATTTAAAATGTACTCATATCTTGAATTTGCGGAAAATGTTTGTAATAAATTAAAATAAATTTATCGTAAGGCTATTCGGCTTTGCTAAATTTGCGCAATTGTTTTTACGATCAATAGTATTTGAATTCAAACATTATGGACTATAATTAGGTTATAAATTTTTAATTTACTCTGGTACTTCTTTGAAGATCTTTAATGGTACAAGGTAACATATAATGTTGCAGCAGTAATTACTAGTTTGTTCATCTTTATAAGATGGGTACTGAAGCAGTGGACAAACACGTGAGGCTGTTAGTTAGATGATTGTTGAATCATTTTTCCGTCGGATGTGGGATCGGGGATCTTTGGCGGCGTTTAAATTTCGAATACGGAGCAAATATGTCTACGTGCATTTGTCCTGTTTCCTGTATCTTAAAGGTGTATTTCCAAATAACGGGCATTAATGACAGAACTATGAATATGCAATTCAATAATGTACTTAAGAAATAAACAATGTATAAAAAACATGTTAGTTTTCAATATACAAATGTGAAATGTATCTATAATTATCAAATGTTGGTAACAGCCTTATTCGATTAAAAACTAATAACAATATATGTATATGTAATTTATAATAGTTTAGATTTTAGATGCATAAGTTCTTTTAGCCAAACAATTTTATATAAAAATGACACGCAAGGTTTGATAAGAACTAATTCTAAATTGTTATGTGATTCCCTTATAACTAAATAATTGACCTAGAGTTTGAGCGTTTTCCGAATGATTTAGCAGCTGATTTTTCTTCTGCTATACAATGTGTGCCATAGAAATGTGTTCATTGCACACAGTCATTTCGGCAGCAGTCGAGTGGTGGTGATTCTGATGCACTTCCAACACAGATTGATACCGTTCCAGCTGAATGGTCGAGTCTCGGATTGCGAATCCCTTGCGTGCAATAGTGGCGGCTGCCTGCAGCACATCCGCGGAATTGGCAAAGGTGTCTAGTGTGGACAAATGGATTGGGGAATTAGAGTTAGTATTTAATAAAAAGAGATATTTTTAGATTGAATTACCGATTATGAGGTGCACAGACATAACAGTTCGTCCGGCACTTACGCTCCACACGTTCAAATGGTGAACAAATCTGTTGGTAGAATAGAAATATGTTTTTCATTATTTGATTGGCATGAATTATTATTTATTTTTTTAACAACAAAATATAAATAAACTAGATAAAAGTTACAATTTAAACAGATCTTAAACACAAACTAAAATCCAAAAAAAATAATTATTAATCTCTAAAAAATATCATCAATATCGAAAAACAAAAAAAAAAAATTAAATTTAGCAATTTAAATTACATTATTTTAGATGAATGAATAATAATAAATAAAGTTTATTAAAGTGCGTCAACTGCAAAGGTTATTAGCACCGTATGTGTTTATATTACATTCATATTAAATTTCTAATTAATTTTTTAATTTTTAATTTTTAATAAATTAGACAAAATTAAATATTTTCGTTAAATACTAATCACTAATTTTAATAATTCTAGCATAACACTTATTTTTAAAAATGTTTTTAAAAATATACAGATATTCATCAATTGTAAAAAAAAAATTTAATGACCTCTCCACAAAATGGAGATCAATATGTTATATTTATCAATGTGGATTATCACTCACCTGACACCCACGATACACTCTAATTCCGTGGTCAGTTTGGCTAGATCCACGTTCTCTGGTACAGCGTTCAAGATGACCAGCATTGATTCCTTCATAATTCGCACGGTCGTAAACATTACTACAATCGAAAACACGAAGGTGCACAGTGGGTCGGCCACCTTTGCGTTTGGCTAAAATTAGGGTGTGGAAGAATGTTATTTCCTCTTACTTTATAAATATAAATGTCAACTTACGTAAAACTTAATGATAACAGCCGCTACAAAGACGCCCACACTTTGTATGAAATCACCAATCACATGTATAACGGCTGCCTGAATATTAATATTGCTGTCGCTGAAACTGTGCGAGTGATTATGGTGTCGATGCTCACTTTCCGTAGAGGAATTACTGCAGCTGTCCTCTGTGAGATCATCACGCATAAAAACTGCTGCAACCGCAGCTGCTGCTGTCTGCTCTGTCAGAGATGATCGGTGCTCTTCGGACGATAATCGCTGGAACGTTCGGCGAGCGTCTTGCGAATGTCTGTGTGAGTCATAATAAAATCAATGAAGAGAGTATTACAATAACAAAAATGTGGTAACAACGTAACTGGCTAAGTTTACCTAAAAATTACTTAATAGGATTTATTTGGATTACATGTGTTGTGTATAACCGGCCCAGACGGGCTCGTAGTTATGCGCAAGAAAGACACACACGTCAAGCGTTTTAATTTAATTGTGGAAAAGTGTGTGTAATGTTTGCCGAACGGCGGTGCAAATAAAAAAAAAAATATGTACACACACGTTCATGCAAACAATATACAAGACATTGATCCCGCTGCCAAATCATGTTACAGATAATACAATATAACGTAATTTTAAACAAACTGAAGACGCAATAAGAAGAAAAAAGAATCTGTGTAATATACGTTTCCTAACCTGTTGTTTGCATCGATTCCGACACGTTGCAGTACAGCCTCCTTCAAAAGCTTCTGCTGTAACAAAGTGCCGGTACTGCTTTGTCGTCGGTTCTCAGCACTCGTTGGATTCAGTGTTTTGCTGAACGAATTCGTTCGACTGTGACTGGGTGAACGATACGAGCATACGCTATTGCTACGTTTGATGCCAGAACCTACGATATTGTTGTTGTGGTGTCCTGCACCACCGTTCTCAAACTCGTACGCTTTCGAGTCGATGGGTTCGCTAGGCAACGGTTTGTAGAGATGCGATGAATTTGTTTTGTCCTTGTGCGAATGCGAATGTGTGTGCTGAATGCTACAGGAACCGTGAAGGATGTAGGCCATTCTGTATTATAAGAAATATTATAATTTATACGTATTGGAAGAGGATGATCGATTGACTTGACAACTTACATGACATTTATAAAGATACCAATGCCAGACACAAGCATCATTGTGTCCGCATTTATTTCAAAATCCATACTAATAAGTCTGGTGATTGCAAGGAACATAAGGAAACCAGTAAGCATCCATATGCCTAGAATGGACAAGATAGCACCGAGAACCTCTACAAAAAGAATCCGACGTAAATTTTAAAACTATGACTCAGATTACACTATTACCTGCTCGCTTGTACCCGAAAGACATACGATTGTCCGGAGGCTTACGTGAAAACCAAATAGCTACGATTGCTACAATAAAACTAATGCAGTCGGTGAGCAGGTGAGCAGCATCTGCCATTATAGCCAGACTTCCAGCCATATAGCCACCAATCAGTTCGGCAATCTAAAAAATCAAAAAATCTTTATGTAAATTAAAGAAATAAATAAAATAATAACACAAACAAAGAAAACTCTGAATATACCATAAAGAAAAAACATATTGTGGTGGCCATGATCAATTGTCGCTTAGCCTGGGCACTTTGTTTGTCAACCGGTGGCACCTTGTAGCCCCGCATACCAAGCAGACATGGTGGTGCGCCGCCTGCGTATGCGTCAGACTCCACCTGAAACAGAAAATAAGTCCGAAATGTTATTTTAACTGCCCGATTTAATAAACTTTCTTCAAACTAAATTTCGTTGGTTAAAAATATGTTATCGCTGTTCACGTGAGAGATATTTTTATGTCACACCTTAAATTTTTTTATTTGGTACTCCATTGTGCTGCTCGCGCCAACTGAAACTGATCATAGAAAACTACACAGACTCCCAGAAGAAGTCCGACCAGCCGAAGACATATACACGTAATACACACGATAATAACAACATAATAACGTTTTAGCTTAAAATGATTATTTGCATGCTAATGAATTGATATTTATTTTAAAATTACCAATTCATACACTCTTTAAAAAAAGTATGTGTGATTTTTTCCACTGTTCTTCCAACCGACCACCTGCCCTGCCCTTCATCCCGATAGTCAGAGAACATACAAACAAAATAAATTAGTGTGTTTTCGCGCAAGATGTACAGAGATTTAAAACTGGACGTGGAAGATTCGAGCGCATGCGCAACATCAAAAATGAGCTCTAAATATTCGAACTATATATCTAGTGCGCAGAATATGTACGCAATTGTGATAATAAATATAATTTTTTGTTGATGATTAACGGAGCCAGACCGGTAAATATTTATTCCGATGAGCGAATAGGTTTGTTTGAACAGGTAATAATAATCTTAAAAATAAGAGTGGAATATTTCAAGATACCAAATTCAGAATGGTATTAAAAAGTAAAGGCATCCAATTTAGCTTACTCCATATAATTCAATATTGTACACCAAATAATTGAAAATTCTCCACCAAATAAAA
>JAAAKO020029960.1:0-13476 GCA_010015015.2 Bolitophila cinerea
TATTGTTTAAGACAACATGTATGATTATAATTAAATAAATTAAATAAATGAAATAAATAAAAAAGCAACTGCCACGTGCCACATCTTCACCAACAGGATCAGTCACAGGATGCCGGATGGTTGAAGTGTGCAGATCGAACCACATTATATGTATAGAAGTTTGACCTTAAATAAAGAAATAATTATAAAACTTAACTCATCGGTTTTTGCTTTTAAAGATAAGTCCAAAGCCTAAAAATATCCTGACAGCAAAAACTTTTTTTAAAATTACTAATTATATTTTTTTGTGAGATGAAAAAGTTACGCTGAGTTTATTCTGTAATTTCTGTTCTCCAGCGAGTTTTTTTGCCTTTGCAGTTCTAGCGAATTAATGTCAAAATAGTAATAATCTCAAAAAAGTAAATATATAAAAAACTTTTCATAATTTATTTTTTCTTCTAAAACCTTAGGACAAAAAAGTTAATGAAAAAGCTAATTCCGGGTGTACTAATAACATAAAAGCAAGTTCAAAAACTAAATTCCAAATAAGTAAACCTAGTTTTATAATTCAGAATAGTATTCTATTGCGCCAGTTTTCTTTTTCCGGAAGGCATAAGAAAAATTAAAAGTGGTGTCCTCTAACGAAAAATATCTCCAACCAAATTAAAAAAAGTCTATTATTTATCACTTTTATATTTTACGGCAGTATTCCTCCATGAAAAATAATTTCACTATATTCTCAAAAGTTCTAAAGCTCTGCTTATGACCATATACAAGCGCCACCTGTTAATAGTATTCAATGGTAAAAAAAAGTATTGAAAATCTTGTTACGCCAGTATAACATTATTTTTAAAAGCTTTCCATATTTGTGAAATTACCTAAACATATTTATTACGCCAGTAAATTATTATCAGAATCATTTTCTCATTGTCTTTTTGAGTTCTCATTTCTCATTGTCGCTAAATTGACAGACGCAAACGCAAGATATTTGTATACAAAAAACTTAAAACGCACAAGATTTCCGCAAAATGCAGATACAACAAAAACAAATATTATAAACACATACACACACATAAGATACAACACAACTGCAAGTCGTACAACGTACATATATATGTAGAAAATAAACGTCACAGTGCAGAATATTATATTTATTTATTCCTTTGCAATTTATTATTCGTGTATCGTACTCGTACAACGTACGTATATACACTTTGTGTTTGAGTCAAGGCAAAGGCAGCACGGAACGAGACAAGACGCGACGCGACGGAAGAACATATAGGCAGTCCAATATATCTCTGACTCTCTGTTTTTGCGAGTTTGTATTTTGCAGTTTTCTGTATTCAGTTTTCATCAGTTTAGTTTACTTATAGCTGTTTGTTTAACAACACCACGGTTCTACAGAGCTCCGTGCGTGGCCCCAACAAAAGAGCTGTTTTTTTAACTGTTTATGTATCGTTTGTCGTTTCTTTGTTATTTGCCAACCGTAATTTTAACTGCGCCTATTTATTTTTTTGTTTTGAGCGCCGATTATTCTGGCTATTTATAAACAAAGCAGAGAATAATCTATAATTATTTGTTGTTTTTTTTTATACATACAAGTGCAAGTGCTTTTTATATACGAATACAAATACAAAGTGATACACTTTTGACGTTCGACAATCGACATATACGACATATATACGTGCGTGTTTGCTGTTTGTATACAATAGTATATAAGAGAAAAATCGATAAAATTCGGTGTGTCGTTTTTATGGTACTCGGGTCGGTTCTAAATGCCTGCTGCCCGCTGACTCTGTAATTATCGCACTTGAGAGTGTATCTATTTTTAAATACTAACTATATATAAAATTTGCATTCAGGGTGCTACAGAGAGAGAGTGACGTTTTGTACCAAATTAATCACATATACATATACATATATATATATATATATATATATATACATTATGCAGATAAAAGGCAAAGTGCATGTGAATTGTGAAGGTGCAAGTCGTTTCTAGTTTTCACAGCAGAGTGATATAATAATTATTATAAAATACCGGATCGACATCTTCCACAGTGATTTAAAAACGTATATTTACTATTATACTATTGTTTATATTTGTGGTAAGTTTAAAAGTATTTAATTTTTATAATATACACAACAATTCAATTGTAAAAACAAACACATAAACACTCGCTGCGTCTTATTATTTATTCCAATACCTTTGTACGTACATTTTATTGTAATTAATTTCTTATCAAGACTTTGTGTGGTGACGGGATATCTATAATAAATATTATATTTATACACTCAATAAGACGCATATATATAATCACACATTCGTGTGTGTGTGTCTGTGTGTGTATGTGTTTGTGTGTGTATAAGATTGTAATAACAAGCAGGTTTATCTTTTATAGAACATAGAACCAAGAGCAAGGGCACATATAAAAAAAACGGTTAAAACAACCCAAAGCTAGAACTAATCGCCTTCATAATGCGTTTGTGCTTTTAATAAAATATTTTTTAGTTATTCTTCAATTCAATTACAATTCAAAGTGATTAGAAATACCAAGGAATTCACATATTAAACTTTTTTCCAAAAAAACTCTTTAAATTAGGGTGAAATATATAAATGAATGCTCCTTGAATTTATAACATTTAATTATTATATATGTTAAGAATAGGTGATTCCAATAAAATTATACATTAAACTGGTTAAGGTTTATGCTGATCAAAATAATAGCTAATAAAGTTATAATAAAAGTAAATGATGACAAGTAACATAAATACATATCGGATAACGGTGTAATAATAATAGATAATAAGTTTTTAGCGCCACCAGTATAAGTTTAATATATATACATATGCATAAATTAAGTAAAATGTCTGTCTGTCTGTAGACGGGTACGGATAGAAGGCTGAAACTTAATATGTGGGTAGGGGCCACTTAATTCAGTTCATACGATAGATAGATGGTGTCCGCGTTTAGGGGAGAGGGGTTGTTTTAGCTAACTGCTTTTAATGTGCTCGAGGTGGAAAACCGTTAATGCGTGCGATGTATACCAGAAATACAGTAGCAAGTTTCAGTTGGTGGTATTTAAAAAAAACGCTAAGTTAGAACCAGTAAATCTAGCAGTACCTATATGCAACCGAAAATGCATACATGAATTTGTGGTTTTATTTAGTGAGCTCTAAATTTGTAGACATAAAACATATTAAAAACTATGTAAATGTTAAATGCTAGTCGCGTCGGGCTATTCTAGTATATTATATATTTATTAAAATTTGTAAGAATATTAAATATAATTTAATCATACTTTACGAGATATCTATGTCTTACCGATCGTCTTATTTTAAAGACCTAATGCTGGAGATAGGTAACGGTGTATCTCTATTTTGGATATTGCATTTTTGTGGAATCTTTGGATGAAGAAAAAGTGCCATCGTCAACTATAACTTCTCATGATTGGCCACATCTATGGCTTTTTCGAAGTCCAAGCTGAATAGACCCAATTTTAAATCCGAGTGAATATCAGCGTTCCAATACCAGATTTTTTAACAGTCTGGTGTTATCTATTTGTCTTTTCCAAGCTGCCACATGATTGTTCTTTGCCTATAATTTTTGTGCTTATCAGCTTTATTCTTTAAGCAATAATCTTTTGTAAATATCTTAAAGTCACAATTTAATAAAGAGATCGGTGTAAAATCATAAGTCTAATTAGGCCACGCACACTTGGGAATGAGTTTAATTATCTCTTTTAAGGAGGACTTATTTGTCCTTTTTAGAGTTTAAGCCTATTTTTTTTTCAAGTCCGTAAAGAATTGGAAAATAAATTTATAGAATAGTACATGCGATTTCTTAGGGCTTTAGACTGATTGCAGATTTGTTGTTTAAATACCTAGTAATACTGTCAATTAAAGAATACAGTTATCGGGATAATTGTATATTGTATGGAAAATAGTACCCTTATGTTTGCAGTATCAGTTATTGTTCCTGAATCCGTTTTGAATGTTTAGTTGCTGGATACGCATAGCCTCTATATCTGAAATTTGGCCTTGATCATGTGTTGATATTATTCTCCTGTTGTCATATACTGTTTAAAGTGAGTGGAATTGATTTTCAAAAAGGACTTACCATGTGCACACAAAGATTCTAGTGGATCAATCATGATTCTCAAAACAATGGCGCGGTGATCTGATATCGTGTTAATCTTAAGCTAATTTGAAACGATGTTTTAAGAGGAGTAGAAACGAGCGAGTCTAGGTGAACTTCTGCTCATATAAATTTATATCTAGCGTTGTTGAGACCAAACATGTTCAAGAGACATAAGTTCTACATGATTTCGAAGATCTAGACAATATAATGGCACCTAGACAATATAATGCGTTTCAAATGCAAGTACCCGAACCAGGGTATGGCTATCCTTGCACTGCATCATCTTGTTGTCGTTTAGCCAACCCGCGCTGTCGTATTCTGATGGTAACTTCGTGCTGTCCACACTGACTTTCACCATGGCTTGAATGAGCTTCATCTAAAAATTACCATTTTGATGCCGTGATTTTCCCGTATGGAGAGTTAGCGCAAAGAGGGCAACTAGCAGCGTGTTTTCCATCAGGTAAAAAACATCAAAAGTGGATATTACATAGAGTTGTTAAAAAATCGCATAAAAATGACATCATATGGCCAAGAAAAAAGTGTATTTTAAACAAGACAACGCATTGTGTCACAAGTCGATGGCAACGATGGTAAAACTTAACGAGTTGTACTTAAAATATCTCCCTTACCCGGCGTATTCTCCAGATCTGCCTCCCAGCGACTACTGGCTTTTTGCAGATCTCAAAAAGATACTCCAGGAAAGGAGATTTGAGGAAGAGATTTCCGAAACTGAAACAATATTTTTTTAAAAGACAAAGTTTTGTTTAAACCCCTAGTTTTGTGAATTTTTAATATTCACCATTTTATATTTATCATTGAGAATATAATCTTGGAAATGGGTTTGTTGGAAACAAAATGTGTCCATGCATGCGCGAATAATTAGACTATACAATGAATTATAACAAAAGTTGCACAAAAAGGTCAATAAATGTATTATTTCTCTTGCCTAAAATTGTATACACAGGGCCAATAATTATATCATTTAAATTAAAAAACTTAATTATTTATGAATTATGATTAACTCGTTTGTCAGTATCGGCGGAGACCTACGAAAAGCGACTCAGCTAGATGGAATAAAAGTCTGTGTTAAATATATGTCTGAATGTTTTTCTTTGTTAGCTATAATGGCTGTATTTTATTGGAAAGGGTGTATAGACTCTTTTAGAGGCATATTAAGTGTAATATTTTAAATATAGAAAATGTTTTTTTTATTTTACGATTTTTTTATAAATTTTGCACTAAAAAAACAATGTTTTGTTATTGTTTGTTGTTACTGTGATCGTTAGGTAAATTTTTCGATTGTCCAAGTTTTCTTTGGCTCAATTCAAAAATGTTGTGATTGAATGAATAAATGTTTCATCGATTAGGAATCTTTTGCATCTGTCATTTGCAGGAATTGCTTCTGCGATTATTTGCACAAACACATCCTTACCATTATCCTATATAAAAAATTAATAACAGCACGTTCAAATACGATTTAAAATTGATTTTTCTTAATTTTGTACACAAGACACCCGGGAATTTTGTACCTGGTTACCCAAAAAAAATACTTTTCATCAAAAAAGACCAACACATGCTTGTATGTATCCATTTTTAAACTGGTTTTAATAGCTTTATTATGTTGTCTCTTACTGTTTACATTATAAACGGAGCGGCGCCGGCGATACGTTTTTAGTGCATCCACAAAAAATATAATAACAAAAGAAATTTAAAAAATCCTCAGTGATAGATTAGTATTTTATTGTGGCAAATTTTACTTACAAAGCTAAAATGGGCCAATAACTATAGCGTTGGTCCTGAAACGATATATATATATATATATATATATATATATATATGCACAATAATTATTGTGAACGGTTTTTATTATATACATGTTGCATATATTACCCATAATCGTTGTAACTACCTATATATGCCGCGCTACGTCGCTACGTGGGACTGGCTGCTTCGATGTACTTCCAGTTTCCAGTCATGGCCATTGCAATGTCGCTGTCTGCGACATGATTGTATCGATTTGAATTGTAAACTCCATATTTATTTATTTTGTTTAAACATATTTTTGATAATCTTATCTTGATATCGAAAAAATGTTTTATAACGATTCAAAGGCAAATTACTTTTTAAATATATAGATTTTTGGACACTTTTTTTACAATTAAATTTGTAAAATTTGTTAGAGTCGCTTTCAAGGCAAATTAGGACTACTAACAATCGGCGATGTGTTACGAGTGCTCGAAAAAAATAAGATTCAAGACTGGAGCAGTTCAGCATAAGCGGCACATTAACCATGATCTGAGCAATCGTGTGAACCGTAAAATGGTCGCGTGTCTGGTGTACAATATCGTACACCGACCCCTATATCCCGCAAGGAATGGTAAAAGGATTTCAGAGAGAGAGAGATATTTTCATAAAGATTTTCTTTAAAAAAATATATTTTTAACCTCTCTTGTTTAAATTTTTTCTTTAACTTTACTTAAATGACCGTCGGAACCTTCTTACAGTTATCTGATCCTGCTCATCTTGCTTGCAGGGAACTTTTTTTGAAGATTTGGTTTTAAAAAAATGTTTACATATTTTGTATTATATATATATATATATACTTTTATATAAAATGTAAGTATATTATATATATTTACCTGCACTTTTTCATGGTTTTATAAAGTATATTTTGCATATACTGAGCAAAATAAAATTATAATTTAGTAAGTGTAAGTGAAAGTGTTTTATAAAATGTTGTATTCCTACTATATATTAATTTAAACTCTATTTTAAACTTTACACCCTGTAAAGGCTTGTGCGTATTGAATATATATTACAAGCTTTTTAAAATAAGACATTGAGGGTCAATGATTTTGTATAAAGCACTGTAGCCTTCATGCAAAATGCGTGATTATAAAAGAGAATACAAATTTACTTATAAACTGGCAATATTTATATGTGTTTTCCGGGTAATCAAATGTACTTATGTATGGTATATATATTAAAAGAAAATAATTACATTTAAAAAATATTTTATCTAATCTTAAAGAACATGGTAAATTATAAATTTGTAATTCAAGCAACTGATTTTATTTCATAAAAATTAATTAAACACTATGAATTTTAGCTTTAGCTTTAGTTTTTTTTATATAAACTAATAACTACCACGGTTTGACTACTTCCAACAATAATAACTTTTTAAAGATTCATCGTAAGCTTATTATCATAATTTTTAAAACCTCGCATTTTTTTTTATTTTAAAAGTTGACCTTCACCTTCAAAAAGCGCTTCACAAATTACACCATTGTTATTTTATGTCCCCATTTAGAACCCTACAACTTTTGGCAAAAGTATTTTTTTGATATATCATTAATTTAAGAAAATAAAAATAAAGTATATTTTAACATGAGACCAGCATATCTATTATTGCTTTCTTGTAATTCTTTATTGTGCCATTTTTTATTATTAATCCGGTTTTCTTATACCTATATAGATGGTCGTTATACAAATTAGCAATATATATAAACTGCATATAAATGCATTTATTCACTCACCTAAAAGGCGTCTTGTTTTTCAATTATTTTAGAGAGACATATTTAAACATTGCATAGTTAGAGATTTTTTCTGTCACAAAAACATAAACTATTTGTAAAACTTGCAAAATACATTTGTCTGTAGGAAAACCATAGATTATAGATTATTATTATAAACAAACTACAAGGCTGTCAAGTTTTATTATTATAATAATAGTTATTATTTAAAATTGATATACAATATATGATCAATTATTACTTAAATTATATACTTATTATTATGCATATTTATATTTATATTTTAAACACATTGTGCGTTATGTTTGAGCAGGAAATCACACGTGCACTACACTTTTAAAAGCCTTTGTCATACCAACGACTTAAGTATGTTTGCTCTCTTTGCAATAGTAAATTACACTCGGACGCTATATGTAGTGTATTTTAACGTCTAAAAACTTAAAAAATAATCTCAAATACACATAATGATGAGCATTGCGCACCGTTTTGTTGTTTACTAGCTAAAATATTTTCAGCGCAGCAAGAATACCCGCCTCGAAGTCTTCGATCCGATTTTGTGCTTTTTGTAGAATTTTGGAGACCACAGGCGGTTTTCAGTTTATAATGCTTATATAACGTTGCTGAAAACCAAAAATTTTAATTTTAGTGGCCAGTTTATAGGTGTCCCATTCGACCCCAGACTGGCTTTTCGCCAGTCTTTTTCATATATACCAAAAACTTGAAAATATCCAACACGATATTCGTATTAAGAAAACTCTTATTTGTTGATTTTTAATCTTAGTTGTTAAAAATACTACTAAATAGAAAAGTACAACTGGTTTTGGTTTTTAACAAATTAGGCCCTGCTTTCATCATGCAGCTATGGTAGCCAATAAATATTATTTAATATTGATATATAAATGATCAGAAAAATATGGATTCAAAATTTGTATTTAAAAACAATAAAAACGAATTTAAAAAATATTTTGTAATTAACAAAAATTAAAAATTTTAAATTAACAGCGCCACTTATATTCATATTAAAAATAAAATTATAACATAAATACTGCTTAAATTATAATTTTACATTATAATATCACTTATCGTTGAGTTTGGAAACAGTGTGTTGCCGCAAGCGATAGTCTTATCACCACCTAACAAATATATTACATAACAGCGCAGTAATTATCACTATGGCAATCACCTTAAGAAATGGTGGTCATATTACTGCTCTTCTGAACAAGACTAACAACTGAATTAAAAATGCACAATCCAAACAGCAGCATGATCTCAAAATATGACCAAAACTAAATGCTGCTAAATCCTAAATAAAAATCCTAATAACAATCCTTATAAGCTCCATATTTGAAAGGGTATGATGTGCCTTGCTCCAAAATACTCAAGTTTTAGCAGCATTTTAAATGCTATTTAGAAACTCCTAACAACATTTTTTTTGTGCACACATGTAAGGGCGCAAACACCACTCTTGACTGTTACTCTTGACTGCCACTCTTGACTGCCACTCTTAACAGGCACTCTTGACCACAAAATCAAATACATGTGTTTTCATGAAAATACGCACACATTTCAAACAGTCAAAAGTGTAACCATTGATTTGATTTTGTTGTCCAACTTTCGCTCTGTAGTTAGTGAGTTCTGTGGGTAATACATGAGTTATAACAATATTTTAGGATTTATGCTTTCTTTTAGTGCGTGTTATATGTGCATCTTAAAAGATTTGGTTCGAAACATATTCCCAGAAGTTGGTTCCAACTAAAATACTAAACAATTTACATTAATTAAATACTTTAAATTAGTTGTTATCGAATATCGTGACGCTTATTGTGAACGCTACGGCCATCAGTCAAGAGTGTCAGTCAAGAATGGAGTGTGTGCGTTCTAAGTAAGGTACACATTTTTGATTTTTTATGTAAACAAAAAAAATCTGGTAGATTTTCAATTATTTGTTGAACTATTTTGAATTTTAAGGTGTAAGCTAAATTGGATGCCATTTAATAATAATATTCTCCTTCAAAATACATTTAAATTGACAAACAAATATTTAGATTAAACTGTGAATTCCTTTAAATACATTTTAGTAAGATACTATTTTAAGAGAGAAGGTAGAAGGTATAGGATTTTATTGACATCAAATGATAGGTATTTTAAATACATATCATTGCATTAAAATAATTTACAACTCCGACAAAGGTTTCAATTAAAACTTGGTATAAGTTATATATTATTTACATTCACATATAGTAACTGTTTGAGCATTGACACTAAACTATTTAATAATAATAAACTGTAAAGTGTTTTTACATTAAATGTAACCAATGCAAAAGTGGCCCTAAATATTCATATTTTCACCCCATATAAGAACCAACCTAATTTGTTTATGTTTATGTTATGTTTATTTGTATAGATTTTCACTTTCACGAGCACTTTTTCATAATATTTTAACTGTGTGTTCTCGTCTATAATTACTATATGGTGCACATAACCAAGTGAAATGAAAACGATAAGGCTTCAACAAATATATGTAATCAATTGAATTTCTGCAAAATAAAAAAACATAAAATAACATTCATTGATAGCGGTTCTGTCAGAATATTGAAATTATCCAAAATTGTTTTTCGATCGGATCGGTTTTTCTGTTGTTTGTTTGAAATAAATTTAGGTTTCAGTATACTACTAAACAATTAGCTACAAATATTCAATATGTAATCTTTGAATTTAATAGAGCGTAGGATTTTTCAATATGCCCTATAAGTATATTCAGAACGGTTTTTCTCATTTTAAAAAATCACATACATTTGTGTTTTTTTTTTCAATTATTTAGAATACAAAATAAAATCAAATAAAAAAGTTTCATACAAACTTAAAAGTAAATTAAAATCAAAATAATTAAAATTATCCATATATTACTAAGCTTTTTGTTGATTTTCTGGTGAGTCATGATTTGATATATCCCCGCGTAAATACACGTCTGTCTACTCCACTCCGACCATCACCGAAGATTTTCCTGGTAAACCAGTTCCAACCAAAGGTCTGTTTGGTCGTCTCCTTCTTCTGCCCCACGGAGCCTTTGAGGGATCACCGGTCCCGGTATTGCATACCGTGTCCGTTTGCACCTCTGCTCCGGCAGTGCCGGAGTGCACTCCCCAGTTGCCTGGGTGCAACCTGGACACTACCCTCAACACTACTTTCTCGGTTCGTGTCTGCAGCCAAGTTTGGGTCAGCAGTGGCTGCCAACCCGCCCTTAGTTGCTACGTTCGTAACCTTTGTCATGCTTTGTCCGTAGTAATTTTCATTTAAGATAATTAGGGTGGAGCATTAGACACTTCCATTTCTTTTTGACAAAATAAAAATTTAGATATAAATCAAAATAAAACTTTTTATTTATTAAAATCAACACTAATTGTTTTAAATATTTTTTTTCAGATTACCACATCCAACACCATCCATAATTGGTTAATATTAAATATTAAAAGACGCAGATAAAATATTATCCTCGACGAAAAACAAAAAATAGTAAATATAAAAACTCAATTTACAACATACCATATTGAGTCAACTCAATAAATTCACATGATAGATTGATAGCGTCATGCAAACTATAAATCAAATTTATACATGACTTAAATTGTTTTTTTTTATATATATATTTATGATCATCAAACTGATAACATTATAACGATGTCTTTTGTGAAATATCTGTATGTAATAACTGTGGTTATTAGTGCATCGTTTGTTGGTGCTACGTCACATCCAGCCGATCTTGGCACATTTGGATCTCACAATGATCTCTCAAATGGTTTATCGTCTTTCTCGCTTCCAGCAGAGGAACGAGTGACTGGCGAACCATATGTTCTTGCTTTAATAAACTATACCTTTATGTCAGCTGATGGATTAAGTTATCAGTTTTCCGAAGAGAAAGGAAAGTATGGTGAGGGTCAGATCTTTAACGTTCGTGGAATATTGGTACACGTGACATCCAGAAATGATGTGAATGATCATACAGCTTGTTCGCCGCATATTCGTGGTACAAAAGGAAGAGATTTTCCTCCACCTGGCACATGGATAGCCCTTATCAAACGAGGAAACTGCAATTTTGAAGACAAAGTACTGCATGCTTGGAATTTCAAAGCTTTGGGAGTTATTGTTTACAACGATCGCGTTGCCACTACTTTGGATAAAATGAAAATAGAACAAACTGAAAGTAAGTTGACATATTTATTTTTTATAGGTCTTCTTTTTTATGTATTTTACTTTAATTTTTAATAATGTAATGGTTTATACATGTATAATATAAACTTTATTAGTTTAATTAAAAATAAACTATATCAGTAAAATTTCAAATAAAAACATTTATTAAAAATAAATTAGGAAAACCACAAAATAAATGTAAAATAACAAAAAGACTACACTTCATGTACCATATACTACGATATATATATATATATATATATATATTACATAAAACTAAAATATATAATTTATACTGAATATTTCATATTGAAATATATCTTAAATATGTGAAACAGATAAACAAACAGAAAAGTATACTTTTTAATTTAAAGACGTCCTTGTACTTAAAAAATATCTTTCAAGTTTATATTCTATAACGGCGGTTTACCAATGATTAAATCTCTCTTTATGTGTAAAAATTCATATTTTTTAAGGTTTTTTTAATTTAAAATTATAAATCATAGTTTTTAGAGCATATTTTTGCTTGACCTGCATAGTACAAATCAGTATTTACACACAAAGACAATCCATAAAAGTTCAAATCACATTCAGTCCTATTTTTAAAAAAGGCATTAGTAAGGTTAAATCTTGAAATACATATCAATACACATCGATTTGTAGTCAGTGAAACATGAAGCCTTGCAAAAATATGTTTGTGTTTTCTTTGTTTAATAGTAAATAAGCTGGATTATTAAATTTATATATATATATAGACGTACTCAATAGTTATTTGCGTATCGTATTTTTATTTTTATTTATTCAAAATTTAAAAAAAACCTCTGATTTTATAGGAAACATAACTGCAGTTTTCACATACAAGTGGCTGGGAGAACAGATGGCGAGCATAGTGGATGAGGGAAATGAAGTCTACACTACTGTTTCCGAAGGAAGATACTCTAAAATGATTCCCAATATAAACAGGTATTTATAAATATACTAAATGTATCATAAGCAGGGTAATAATTTCTAATTTCATATTTATATTTGGGATCATATAATTGATTTAACATAAGAAGTTGTCATTGGCAGTTTTTTCATAAAAAAAACTTGGTGTTGCAGGTGTATGAGAATTGTCTGTACATTCAAGTTAAAACTGTCATATGTATTTAAATGGTAGAACTTGTTTTATTATTGACACATTTTAATACGCAGTTATTTTGTTTCTTGGTTTTGAGTGGCGCTTTACTCTGCAATATTGCAATTGCTCTGAATTGTTCAAACTTATAATAAAATATTATATAATATTAATATCAAAAAAAAAATAAGTTAGATTATTAAAAATAGTCACAATAATCCATTATTTTTTTTTGTCTTGAGACCACTAAACTGAATATAGTCGTGATGGAATTAAAATTGGATTTTTTTTATTATTTACCAATGAACAATGACCATAAAATAGAAATATCAAAAACATAATTCCAAAATTACTAAAGATTAAATCCTGTTTATTGATTTTTGTTTATTTTATGATCAATGAAAAAAATATATAATTTTAATCACTTTATATAACAGGTCGACTGAAAAGTTCGTATCGTTTCAATGAAAAACACATTTTTTTGTCAAAATTCATTTTTATTATTCAACATAGTTTCC
>JAAAKO020029971.1:0-29517 GCA_010015015.2 Bolitophila cinerea
ATTTAGTCGTTTCTGGATGACTACTTCCAAAAGTTTGCTAAGGGCGTTTAGCAGACTTATTGGTCTGTATCCACTAGATTCGCAACGGTTTTTATTTGGCTTTGGCACTGCAACGACATCGGCATGTTTCCAGTCGTCTGGGGTAACTTCGGTTCTAATGCTCCGATCGTTATGAAATTTTGTGAGGGTGATTGAGAGTGATTTTTTCATTCACCACAACTGTATATAACCCCTTAAAAGATATAATTTTGTTTAGTTTTTCAAATTTGGAGGATACTGCTAATCCTGGAATTTAGCAAAAGCATACCCTTAGGTATTCATAACTTTTTTCAGTCTCCAGAATCCTCTATGATAGACATTTTCATTAATAACACACAACACAAAATGTTCCTTCGGTATACATATTTTAATGTTCCGAATAAAATAAATGCAATGTGGTCTTACAAGTCACAACCTTCACAATATAAAATATATAAATTCGATTTTTGGTTAGGATTACAAAGAGGAGGGTCGAGTTTTTTATGTTTGCGGACAAACAAATAAATGCAGCATTATATAGGAAGTGTTTCGGTGGGTAAATTGTTTACAAATCTAGTGGCCGTCGAGCAGAAACAGATTTGGATTTTCAAGGTACTTCTTCCAGAGCTCTGAGAAGCTGGCCATTGTGACGCCATCAATCACACGGTGGTCGGCCGACCAACTGACACTCATTATGTGGGCTCGCACGATTTCACCGTTTAGTCCGAAACGTGGTACGATCTGAGGAACATAATTGATATATACTAGAGTGGTTAAATCTTCAGTTGTTAATTCAGACCTTTGTCTTGCCCATAGCGCCGATCGACACCTGAGGTGTCATAATGCAGGGATGAGTGTACGTGCCACCGATCTATTAAAGAGTTTTATTTAGATATTATTTTCTTTCAATAATATGTTTGAATAATGTATACTCACAATTCCAATGTTGGACAAGGAGAATGTGCCGTTCGCAAAGTCAGCGGGACTCAGCTGGCTTTTCTGCGCACGTTCTTGAAGCTGGTTTAAGTCAGTGGAAATCTCAAAAATACTCTTGCTTTCGCAGTTCTTTACGTTCGGAACAACGAGGCCATCTGAGGTGGCCATTGCAACGCTTATATTGTGTGCAGCCTTGTAGATCACCGTCTCATTTGCAGTGTCTAGAGTACTATTCAATATCGGATATTTAGAAAGGGCTAACGATGCTGCTTTCAGGAAAAACGGCATGTATGTAAGCTTAATTCCGCGCGCCTGCGCTTCACCTTTCAGTGCCTCACGCACCTGCACTAACTTGGTCATGTCGATCTCATCACTATATCCAAAATGTGGGATTTGCTAAAAATATAGAGATAGAGATCATTTAATTACCTTGTCATAAAAACATATAGTAATAATATTACCAGAGATGACGTCATGCTTTTAAACATGATTTTTCGTACGCCCTTCAGCACCTCCACACGATCTGCAGCCAATGGTTTGGGTGGTGTGCTAAGTGGGGGACTTTGAGGTGCCGTATTTTTAGAGAGCGTTGGATGAGGAATGTTAGTTCCGGCTGGCACTAGGTTTAGGTACTCAAGAACATCTCCTTTGAGGACACGACCTTGGCGACCGGTAGCTGTCACTTTTGACAAATTAACTTTATTCTCGTTAGCAATTCGCCGGACAGCAGGTGTTGCCAGAACTTTATTGGTTGCCACCGCTTGCGCGACAACGTCTGTGGCAACGCTGGTCTCTACCTGTCGGGCCACATCTTCATCAGAGCTGCTATCGCTGCTAGATTCACCATCCTCATCTACAACATCGAAATCGAGTAGTGGTTTACCTACTAAGGCCACCTCGTCGATAGCATGATGAATACGAGTGATCTTGCCATCGTAACGGCTAGTTATTGTCACGGATGCTTTGTCACTCTGCACCTCACACAAATTGTCGAACTGCTCTACAACATCCCCTTCTTTTACAAACCTGAAAATTGAAAATAGATTATTTACGAAAATATGTGAAATTTATGTTTCAATATACCATTCTTTGACGGTGACCTCCCGGATTCCCTCGCCAATGTCACTCAAGTTAAACGACACAATTTTCTCCAGCTGCAGCGTTGTATGCAGGTTCTATTTAAATTACACATGATTTTAAAATCATTGGAAATACATCTTAAGTACCTTCTACGTTTTTTTTTTGTGGGCAGAAGTTTCTTTATTCCGATATCTTATAGTAATAATTGGTTTGTATTTATTTATTAAAATATTTTAAAAACATTAAACAAAAATAATAGTTCAAAATTACTAATATCTCATTCGTAGATCGTTGGTTTACTGTAAATTTACACACACCTACGGAATTTGTTATGCTTATAATATACTTATAAACCACGTGTATGTGTGTTTACAATAAATTCGTGCATATATATATATATATTATATGCATATGGTCGTATGCGTGGCGATCGGTTTCTCGTGCAAATGTTATCAATTTAAGTAATATATGTCCAAATTTTCGTCCAGCAAGCAAAAGACTTAAATCCTTATTAGCTATATTCACATAAACAGGACACAACCTATTTTTTTTTCTACTGTTGAAATAAACACGTTTTATAAAAACAGAAACTGAAACATTTATATTAAGAATAATCAAAAGTCAGCTTCGAAACGACTAAACACATTACATAAGATCACACTGGAACATTCGTAGGTCTTTTTTTACTATTCTGTTTGTCACTCACTTTTAAGCTGGGCTGATACGATTTGCTAGCTAGCATGCGATTGAGCAGAAATCCGGTGCGGCGGCGCAAGTACGTAGCCATGATGTTTGGTGTCAAATGGATTTAAGGGTGGAGAAAAATACACACTGGTATTAGGTACACGAGTATAAGACTGTGTATGTTTATGTGTGACGCAAATGGCAGGCCTCCAATAAGTCAAAGACTTAAAAGAATGCTTACGGACTTAAGCGCGACAGGCGATGCAGCAAACTGATTTTGCGCTAGTGTTCAGTGTGGACTGTAGAATCGCAAAAGACGATCTCGTATAAGCGCTAAGCGGCCAAACGAAGCACATCGGAAAGATATCAGTGTGTTTATTTATAACTTCGGTTGTTGTTTACTACGTTCTGTATAGATATACATATATATATACGTATTATCAAATATTATGCTAGACGAAATATATATATCTAAATAAGTTTATATGTAATATACTAAAAAATATAATACGGATTATATAATTATTTATTACTAGATAATGGTATATATAAAAAAAGTATTTAGAAACAATGTGTTTATAGAAATACCTGTGATATTTTTGCATCTAGAGCATTTATAAAAATGTTTTTTAATTTCTTAGTACATATCTCAGTTTCCAAGTATAATATACAGTCGATATATAATTCATCCTAAATATACAAAAAAAATAATTTGGAATAATTATTTTCAACTTCTTATTCACTTTTCACATCTTGAAGATATCTTATTATTGTACTTCTTTAGATTCTAGAACTTACAAAGCAAGAAAATTTATTTTTAATATATTTGCACAAATGTTAGTGTTATCATTTATCGAATTTGTACGGTTTACCACTTGAAGCTGAAATAATGAAAACCGTCCGTCAGAGTGACTAACTTCACTTCACTTCATCAACTATTTTGTGTCTGTCAGTTTCATTCTATCCCACCCACCCATCAGAGCCCGCATCCCGCTTTTGTAATAATTTTACTGCACATTTGAAGTTTTAATTTAAATATTAAACAAAAACAATTGCACTATAGTAAAGCTTTTAACTTTATACTTAAACGTTATAATCAGGACTTACATAAGGTGTGTTTATTAGTGTAATCAGTTTATCACTTTAAAAACTATAGTAACTTAGTAAAATGAAATACAAATTCGTAAGCCAAGTAAATAAACATCTAACCTAACTTTTTTGTTCTTAGTTTTAATTCAAGGTCCTGACTTTGAAAAACTTTGAAACACAACTCATACATTAAATCCTCAAATACAATAATGGGAGCCACTCCGACCAAAGAAACATTGCAAGCAGCTGCCACCGGAAACATTGTGTCTGCCGCTGCGCCCACTGGTGAGAAGCCAAAAGCCTGTAAGGCTTGCTGTGCTTGTCCCGAAACAAAACTTGTTCGTGATAAATGGTAAGTTGACTTGCAAATATATAATTTAATAATATAAATAATTTCGTAATTATCTAATTTCAGTATCGTTGAAAACGGCGAGGAAAACTGCAGTAGTCTAATTGAGGCTCACAAAAAATGTATGCGGGAGCAGGGTTTCAACATTTAATAATCACACAAAAGCGGATATTAGCGTATAGCTGTAGTTGATGTCATAGTTAATAATTTATAAAAAAATAATAATAATTCAAGTGTAAATATTACTTTGTATTCGAAATGCAAATAGTTTTGTGTTTTTAATAGTATGATTACATGTTAAATTTTGCGAACAAATGGAAGTGCATTTAAAATTTATAAATCGCTTGTTGGACTTATACCCAGATTCAACTGACTGGAAACTTCAATAGGAACGTCCAAGTACACACGATCCACTCCGAATGCAAGGATAAAATTTTGCAAGTGCGGAATATGCACATAATCTCCAAAACTGGACCACACAGTGATCGTGACGTCTCGATCCTTGCCTACAGTATTTACGAGGGATTGCAGAGTATCAAGACTATGGGCTGCAATGCCAGCACGCACAGGGAATGTTATGGGGTGCTGTGATGAAATATTAGCAGCCTGAATTGCAGTGGCCATTTGATCGATATGTTCCGATGTGTATAATCCCTCGTTATAATTGGCGCTCCAGAGTGTAGTCCAACCTATCGACAGCGTTGATTTTTCTAAGCTTGCACAACCAGCGAAGAATCGCGCTGGATCTACAGGCAATACTGTGTTTAAAAGAGGACCTGAGATAATGTCTGCATTGATCCAGACAGGAAATCCAATCTAAAATATATTAAAATAGTGTTAAAATATGTATTTTCAAATTCATAATGGCATTTTATTACTGTTGGCCAGATAGACTGAAGCATGGCCAAAGCTCCCTCAAATGCACCGATAGACTTGAAGTCCAACTTCACACCCTTGTTTCCGTCGTGTGCAATGATCTGATTCAAAAATGATTCTAACGTTAAGTCGGATTCTACATTTGGGGGATGACCCATGATGGGCAACTCGTCTGCACTGTCGCCACCAGTGTATCGGCCAAGGACAACGTCCGCCTCAATGTATTCCACAGAACCTTTGATGGTATTTACAAATTTATTTTTGTTCCAAAAAGAGGTTATATATCTACTAATAATAAATTATTCTTAATATTATCGATCTCAAGAGATAAGATATGCCCCCTGTCCATGTGTTTTTACTCACGTGATGATGATTTAATAGAAAATTTACTTTCTACATAATATTTAAAAAGATTGTGTAATAAAACTTACTTGCAAGAGCTTCGTTTAGTAAAGCTTGACTGTTTACAGCATGCGCCCATGTTATTGATGTAAGATTGGCTGGAGCCGGGGATGTGGCCAATGAAGACATAACCAGTCCTAGATTTTTAATATTGATAAAGGTTATTTAGTTTAGTTTAACTCTTAATCTTAAAAGAATAATAAAAATATATTTTAACACACCCAATAAAATGAAAATTCCAAGTGTGTGCAACATTTTAAACATGTGTGTTATAACCGCAAACGCAAACTAACTAAATATTCTGCGTTTAAATGGGACTAATATCATATATTCTCTATCACTATAGCTCTGTTAATCTCAATATGGAAAAAAGATAAATTGTGATTACGTTTAGCGATTTAAGCATAACATAATCTCTAAGGGCTTGACTGCACATGTTTATAGATAACATCTATATTTAGCAATATTAATTAATAATATGTTTACAAATACATTGTGTTAATAAGTTTAGAATATTTATATTGCTATATATTAAATACGTTTATTAAGTATAGATTAGATTGATATTGGAATATACGTCTCTTGATAAAGAGACGAACGCACGCAGGTCTCAATTTGGACCCATTTATTTTTATTAAGTATCAAAAGAAGATTGTCTTATACATATATGTAGAGATGTAACAAATAAGGGTTCTTAAATTTAACTTATAACTATACTAGGGATAAGTGAAAAAGATATGGATAAGGATTTTATAACATATATATTATATGCTGATTTAAATTTCTCTCTTACTTTTATTGTTTATTTATTTCTATGATAATTTATTTCCAATAAAGTCTTGTGATGATCTATTTTTAGATTGTTTTTAATTGTTTTATATGGTGTTATTGTTGTTATTGTTATCAATTTGACAGTTTCAAAGAATTTGACTTGCACCATTTCGATATACATTTTTTTTTAAATTATGTTTTATGTCGAATGGGTGCGATTCAAACTGTAAATATAATATATTTTTTATGGAAACTATCAAATTTTAGTTATGTGACATATATTATTGCCCGGTTTCAACCAAGCAGTTCAACAATTGAACCGAGTTTAAACGCCGAAATTAAAGCGGTAAACGCAAGCAATTAATATGCATATAGGACTGAAACAGATACCCTTCCCAAAAAATAAAAATAAGGGCTTCAAAAAGGTGTTTTTTTTCATAAAATATAGTTTAGTTAAATATAGTTTGCCTTTTAAATTTACGCCCTTAAACCACCCTGCCTCCAAAAATTCTTAAAAAATGTGAGATGTTTTCTTTTAAACATCCCACCACTTTATTTTGCAAGAAAAAGGTGACGAAAAATTAGCCGTCATATACGATACGTGGGCGTTGAGTTTAACTTACCGCAAGTTCAAGGTTTGAAATTATTGATTTTTCTCTTAGTACTCGAAATTCTAATGTGTCGGTGGACGATATAACTGCAGTGCAGAATGCATCGTGCATGCATAGTGTTGTAGTTTGTTGTAAATCGTTCTACTGTTAACATGCAAAAATATTAAAAACAATTGTCCTTATATATATATATATACCCTGAGGATTAAACTATGATTTCAGAGGTTAGTTCAGTGTTTTATATATTACTAATTGTAGAAAATTGCGGTATATATATATATATATTTTAAATAAATTACGATGTTATAAATGTCCGGGTTAATTTTCTTGTGTATAAAAAACTTTAAAAACTTATATAACCTGGAAAATACAAAACTAATAAAAAACTATAAATTTCTTGCTTTTAATTTTAATTTATACTATTAAAAGTGTATTTATTTGTTATATATATGCCTTAATTTAATGAATAATGCTCGGAATAATGTACAAAAACATTATAAACAAAAAACACAGCCCTATCCAATCGGTTCACAACCGCATGCACACGAAAAAGCACCGAAGACATAACCGATGTGATCTGTCATATTAAACGTCAAAACATTTGCACATTTGCCAGACGTCTATATTTTGCATTCACCAGTTCTGACAGAAAGGTAAATGAACACGATTTTCCACAAAACTTTTCGTTTTTCCGCGTATACTGGCAACCTTTCGGAACGCCTTCTGCAGCCCCAATAGTCCGCATTACTTGTGCTCTGATTAGTTGTGTTTGTACTAGTCAAACTGCCCGTTTTTAACCGTAATTCTAGGTTAGGTCTCTGTCCGTTCAGTGTTCAACTTATGTAATTGAACTGGGAAAATTCAGTAAATTGTGATATGAGTGCGACGTTTACGCAGCATAGACGTGAATAATGATAAAATTGTTATTAACAATAAATGGTTTGTTTTGTTTTGTAGAAAATGTTACGTACGCCGCTAACACGGGTCCTGTCGTTGGCAGCACCAACACGGTCCGCCGCCTTAGCCGTGCGCACAGCCGCCACTACTCCGGCTAAGGCACCTGAGAAGATCGAGGTGTTCGTTGATGATATTAGTGTTTTTGTGGAGCCCGGCACTACAGTGCTGCAGGTAATTGTTGCAACATCTTGGAAAAAATACAAAAATACAATTTATAAATACATGTTTTTATTTACCAGGCTGCAGCTCAGATTGGTGTAGAAATCCCCCGATTCTGCTATCATGAACGTCTTGCTGTTGCCGGCAATTGCCGAATGTGTCTGGTGGAGGTTGAGAAGAGTCCAAAGCCTGTTGCTGCTTGTGCTATGCCCGTCATGAAGGGTTGGCGCATCAAAACAAACTCCGAAATGACACGCAAGGCTCGCGAAGGTGTTATGGAGTTCCTGTTGATGAACCACCCCCTGGATTGCCCAATCTGCGATCAGGGTGGCGAGTGTGATCTTCAAGATCAGGCTATGGCCTTCGGTTCAGATCGTTCTCGGTTCACCGATATCAATCATACTGGAAAGCGTGCCGTCGAGGACAAGGACATCGGACCACTGGTCAAGACTATCATGACTCGTTGCATCCATTGCACACGGTGTATTCGCTTTGCGTCTGAGATTGCTGGCGTTGATGATTTTGGAACCACCGGTCGTGGAAGTGACATGCAGGTTGGCACCTACGTCGAAAAGATGCTTCTTTCTGAGTTGTCCGGAAACATTATTGATTTGTGCCCCGTTGGAGCACTTACCAATAAACCCTTTAGGTAAATGATTTTTTCTTAGTTTCAAACTAAAAGAAATAATATTTTTTTGCAGTTTTGTAGCACGTCCATGGGAGGTGCGTCGAGTGGACAGTATTGATGTTTTAGACGCACTTGGCAGTAACATTGTGGTCAGCACTCGTACCGGAGAGGTATTGCGTATCCTTCCACGTGAAAATGAAGATGTGAACGAAGAGTGGTTGGCAGATAAATCAAGGTTCGCATGTGATGGTCTTAAACGCCAGCGTTTGATTGCTCCAATGCTGCGCATGCCTGACGGAGAACTTAAACCAGTTGAGTGGGAGGGTGCTTTGATCGCAGTGGCCAAAAACCTGTTAAAGGCGAACGGAAAAGTTGCGGCAGTTGCCGGTGGTCTTGCCGACCTTGAATCATTGGTGGCCTTGAAGGACGTTCTAAAGACTTTGGGTTCAGAGGTAACATGTACTGAAACAAAGCTGCCCTCTGAGTGCTTGGGACACAGATCTACTTATATCATGAACACACCTATTGCTGGTTAGTATTTTTAGATTTTTTTATGTTAAACCAACTTAAACTGTTATAAAACATGCAGATATCGAGGAAGCGGATTACGTGCTTTTGGTAGGAACAAACCCGCGTTATGAAGCCCCATTGCTGAACACTCGTATTCGCAAAGGCTTTGTACACAACGAGACTAATGTTGGCCTGATCGGAACTAAAGTGGACCTGTCCTACAACTACGAAGCAAGTATTATAAACTATATTAATTGTTTTGTTTTTAACATTAGTTTTCGTAGCACTTGGGTGAAGATTCATCGATTGTTAATGATATCGTCAGTGGAAAACATCCATTTGCAAAGAAGCTCGCAAGTGCTAAGAAACCGGTTATCATTGTCGGTGCTGACCAGCTGGCACGTCCTGATGGTGCTGCTATCTTAGCTGCTCTGCACGGTTACGCCAACTCTCTGGGCAAAGATGTAAGTAAACTTCTTTAAAATCATTATTTTATTACAATGTTGTTATGTATTTTAGGGCTGGAAGGTGTTTAACGTACTTCAGCGCACAGCGTCTCAGGTCGGTGCCATGGATGTAGGTTACTCTGCTGGTATTGATGCTGCCTTGGCCGCCAAGCCTAATGTTCTCTTCTTACTTGGTGCAGATGCCGGTGTGATCACCCGTGAGAACATTCCCAAGGACTGTTTCGTAGTTTATCAAGGTAAACTTATTAAATTGCCGCAAAAGGTATTCATTGATATTATATTTGTACGTCATAGGTCATCACGGAGATGCTGGAGCTGCTATCGCCGACGCAATTCTGCCCGGAGCTGCTTACACAGAGAAACAAGGCACATACGTAAATGCTGAAGGTCGCTCACAGCAAACTTTGGTTGCCGTCTCACCACCCGGTTTGGCACGCGAGGACTGGAAGATTCTACGAGCACTTTCAGAAGTTTTAGGTAAGTTTATAATTTAATGTTTATATTCAATGGTCAGCTGGGTAAAACCGTTGAAGGCACTTAAAAAAAATACTCTGAAGACAATTAGAATTATATATGTTTATTTTTATTTTTTATTCTCCAGGCAAACCATTGGCCTACGATACCTTGGACGACTTACGCCACAGAATTGAGAAAATCTCACCTCATCTCACAAATTACGGAAGTCGCGAAGGCACCGACCCCAAAGCAGATCAATTTTCATCGGTAATAGTTATTTTTTTTTAGTATTTAATATATTTTATATACGTATTTTTGTATCGCACAGAAAACCAACATTGACTTTGCCAAGATTGCCATTCAGCAGACTAACTTAAAGGACTACTTTATGACCGATCCGATTTCTCGATCTTCGCCGACCATGGCTAAGTGCATAGCCGCTGTCAAGAAACAAGAAGCGAGTTTAAATTGATACGTTTTTGAGAACTCTAAAGAAAATATAATAAAATAATCGTAAACATTGTAGAAACAAGTCTGTTTTATATAGGTATCAAAAAAATACATACAAAGAGGATATATTACACACAAAAGCATAATGAAATCAAATATTTTAATTATAGCAGGTAGAGCAGGGCATCCATAGCCTTCGTTGATTATTCAAAATGAATATAATTTTCCTATTTTTTTTTAAAATAAAAGCCGAAAATAATATTTATTAATAATTGTTTATTTATTGAAATGGGCAATTTTACAATTTTTCTCTTTAAATTATATTCTGTATAAGTGCGTGTTTCTCAGTGTTTTTGTGTGTACGATTTAGCTCCAAATAAATAAATGCAATAACGTCAATAATATTGTTGTTGTAAATTTGATTTGCCTGTTGGTTTTTAAAAACCTATATTAATAATAATTTCACAACATAATATCGCTTAAAAAATTATAATATAACGTAAAATTATAATAATAATAAAACTACAACTAGTTTAAACGTGCCTTTTTACATTTTGTTTGCTGTGTACATTGTTTAAAACCGCAATTTTTTGTATTTGTTCACTTTTGATATATTTAATATAACAACGATTTTTTGTTTAAATATTAGTTCATTTTTATCCATTTGTGTACATATATATATATATATATATTTATTTATATATCTATATTTATAATATAATAATTAGTATGTGTGTGTGAGTGTATAAATTTGTTTTTTTCTGCTTGTAAATATAATCACTAATCAGTGTTCAATGGGTATGAGAGGTGTATGCTCGTGTGTTAGTGTGTATATATTTTTGTTTATGTATATAATTATATAAGGGGACAAATGGCTGTGCTGTAGATTTTTAGAAATAGTTGAATGTTTAATTTATTTAAATATTCTTGATTTGTTCATTTTTAGTGTTTGGATGTTTTATAGGAATTGTATTATATTTAGTCCACTGGAAATTCTTTGAAACGACCCATATCGTTAATATTTTAATCGATCTCGCAAATTGTTTTTTTTAAATCTTTAAAATGTAACAATTAAAACTAAATTTGGTAATCAAAACAAATCTTAAAAGACTAAACAGAAAAAAAACATATTTTTTAAGTTTACAGAATCATATTTACAAAAGTACGTGTTTTGTTGTTGTTGTATTTTTAGCTGTGCGTCTGGCAACATTGCACACAAGTACACCTTGGAAAATTGCAACTAGAGTTTTTTCTCCCATATCACAATGTGGGCATCACCGGAGTTCTGTACCCGGCTGATCACTGGTGCCGTACTTGATGACTTTGACTTTTCACAGGAACTGTGCCACACCTGACGCCAATTGATATAGCCACGTCCACCCATAAGCGTAACTACCGTTCGCCGGCCTGAACTATCGCCACCAACTGCTGTTGTGTTCTTTCCATTTTTCTTCTTTTTCATTGTTGTGGGTGGTGCGAGGGACTGTACTACATTTTGCTCAACCTTGGATACAGGTTTTGGTGTAGATGCACTGATGACACCACCACCATTCGATGACGAACTTTCTCCGCTAATGTTTGCCATCTCCACTGAATCACTAGAGCACGTTCCGTTCTCACTGATGTTCATTAGGTCAGAACCATTTCCTGCCTTGTGGCTGGCACTGCTGCTGTTCCGGGATACACTTCGACCAGCGTACAAACCATGTCGAATGCCCATGCTCTCCTCGCTACCCGATGATGTGTATAAGCTCGACGAGCGTGAGTCTACAGACCAGTTGGACAAATCCAGTGATCGAGGACGACTAATTTTCATTGCTACCCGTCGTCCCAATGTGTCGACCTTTGCTGGGATTGCAGCCAATTCAGGATCACTGCGACGCAAATTTTCATACGTAGGATCCATTAGATTGCCGGGTCCTTCTTCGGCTTCAAAGTTCTCCTTTACATAAATCAGTCCACCGTATAAACCATAAACATCGCATCCGCCTTGTTCGGAGCCCTGCGATGAGGATGTATTCGAATTGATTGAGGCAGAGAAAGCACCCAGACCTCTTGGTAGTGTCTTCGATAACCTAGACATTTCACCAAATTCTTTAAAGCGACGCCTTCTTATAACGACCGGACTGTTGTTGGTTAGTTGTGTTCTAAGTTTTGCACCATCAATAGAATTCTGTTTTTCTAGTTGCTTCCGAGGTGGATGTCCATTGGTGCTACCTTCTTTTGATTCTGCCTCTTCAAGAAGCTGTACCGAGGGTAGTACTTCTGCCGGTACTGCTGAAGTCGCTGCTGATGGTTTGAAGTACGATTTTGGCATAAGTGGAAGCAAAAATGTTACCGGTCCAAAATGCGCATGATACGATATGTTAACACCTCCGCTGATAATGGGTACACCCTCTAATCTGGGCAACGGAATTGTCAGCGATATTCCAACGTTGGTTCCGACCCACAATAATCCCTTACAAGCCATTAGTGCAGTAACGTGTACCGACGAATTATTATTGACATTGCTCCCTTGCGAAGAGGTGACCTGGAGTACACTCTTCGCAATGTTTATGTCCTGCAGATACTTGAACGTCTCCGTGTGATACAGTGAAATAATGCTAGAGTTCTTCAGAGATACCCACAGGCCGATGCCAGAATGTGCCATCACATTTACGGCCATACTGCTACCTTGGTGTGCTTGATTTACTTCGAACGGTTTGAGAATCTCTCCGGAAGCACCATTTAGTACCCATACCTTGCGACCACAGCCCGCATACACGTTTGCATTAATGGCCAGTATATTAGAGACAGGTTCCGTGGAACCAAGAGAAATTGTCTGTGGATCCTTTAACGACCACTGCCCATCGAGTCGACGGAAAATCTGAAGTGTACCATTCGAAAGAGATACAAAGACACTGTCCAGGTGATACAGGATCTGTATGACGGCAGCGGGAACCGAACACGTGGTTATTTGGCGTTCCTGCTCTGGATTACTGCCGGCAAAGATTAACAGTTTTCGACTATCTGTTCCCATCCATACCGTGTCTCCGTCAATCAGAGACATTGGAGGTTCTTCGTTGTTATGAACATCCGTAGTGGCAATGCCTTTCACGAATTCCATACTCGTGACAAGTGTTTCGACCAGGTGAAAGGAGTTAGCGTCCTTAAGTTCACCGGCGCGGTGCTGGTGCTGCGCCAGAACGGCAATGTGACTGCTAGGTCCATCCGTGGTGCACACCCACAAGTAGCTTTGGTTTCGGGATCGTCGACGCGTCGATGTTCGATTGTGGTTTGTCGTTGTATAATAGCATCCACATCGGACCTGGTGGTAGATTAGAGAGGTTTAGTAAAGACGAATGAACAATAGAAAATAATCTCTCTAGCAATATATATGCTTACCTCTGTTTGATGACGGGAATTGTACACAGTTTGTGCTTTGACAAACAACGGCATCTTGGTCGACTGTCTATTTTCATGCTCAGGAACAACCCATGCTGGTGAGTTGTTTGTGTCTAGTGCTAGCTGTGCAAGTCGCAGCTCGGTCACCCATTCCTTCTTCACGGATGGATTCTCGGTCTGGAATGTGAACGTCTCTTCTTTGCCGTTCTTGGTGCGGGCTATCAATTGTAAGCAGCAAGAGTCCATACGAGCGATCTCCTCGTCTTTCTGTTGTATGGAGGCTTGGATCGTTGTAAGGGCATTTTTTGTGGTGTCCATTGTCAGATCCTTGTAGGTACCCTTGAGCTGACTGACAAGATCGTTGATGCGTGACATCAGTTCGTAATCATGCATCAGGTTACTCATGTCGTTCGCAAGATTGTCTGCAACGTTCGTTAGACCAGCCAGTGTGGTAGTATCTACGCTTCCACCCCCGCCACTATTGTTAGACTTAAGGCTTGCTCCACGATGAATTCCTAACATAAATTTGTTATTATTTTCACTGAACATTACATTATGATTATGATATAATAAATTACCTGCTGTAAGTATCCGAGATAGCGTTGCCGAAGAGCTGTTGTCTACAATTTCTACGTCATTTACTTGGTGCATCCATTTGAATGACAGCTTTTCGGTTGCTCCAAAGTCAGCGGATTGTCTGGGTGCGACTGACACACAGATCACCTTGTCGTTTAGCAGCATCAGTCGTCGTTCCTTTGACTTTACAATGAATCCGGCCTGATTGAACTCAAGCTGTGTAACGTTATCCTCGCGAATCAGATACCGATTACGATTTCCCTCCGAGGACAGCGATCGTGTGTTAAATGTACCACTAATATGTCCCAACATCTCCTTAAAAGCCTGACTTTGTTCTGCCTCCCGCTTGCGCTCGTTAAGCATTTCGGCAAGTGACTCAAGCTGAGTAAGTGCCAGCTGCAGAGACATACGATCATGATGGCCTTGTGGTGTGTATTTTAATAAGTCCTATGAACAATTATGAGATAATTATTAAAAAAATGCTTGAAATAAAAAAAACCAAACACATACTTGTAAAAATAATATGAACTGTGGAAACCTCTGTACTGGTTTCACCATTAGTCCAAAGAACGACAAACGATCGTGAGCACTGATCTGTTTCACTTTTAGGAAATCAGCCAGTGCCGACTTTCGCTTGGCCTCCATTTTGGCCAGTTCCATGGCAGCAGAGAAGTTATTTATGAATCCACTGTATACGTCCAGCACGTGTGGATTTCCGAACGAGCCGATGAACACGTCACCCAGACACTCGTCACGGTCCCAGTTCTTGACGCAATCGGCGAGTGCGATCCGGAACAGGGTATGGCATTGAAGAATTTCCGGTAAACGATGAAAGAGCGTAGAGATCTTCGCATAGCTCAGAATCGGTGGACTACTGTCTTCGAGTTGATTTTTATAATCCTGTATTACATATCCAATTAAAGTAATTAGTTTGAGATTATATTTATTTTCAGCAATATTTAATAATTTTATAGGTAATCATGTGTTTACGGCTATCATGAATTTTAATGTTCGCATTTTTGCGAAATGGTGATCGATGGTGTGAGTCAAAACCGAAAATAAAATAAAAGCATATTTTGATGTTATTTAAAAAAAATGAAAAAGAATCATAATAATATCAGTTATAATTTAAACATAAACATAACGTATTTTTTGTAGGTCGCGTCCGGTGCGCCGATGTCATTTTTATAGGTTAAGCAAAACACTATACATTTTACCCACGCTGTGCCAATTATATTGCACCCAATTCGAGTTGGATGATTTTAGTAGGGCATTGCCAGTATAGCGGCATTTATAATATACATTACAAAGCTTTAAAAAGTCTAACCTTGAGCGTGTTAAGACATTTTTCGATTTGGATATCTTCATCTGACGCTGCAATTGCAAGGTTACGACAGGCGTCAATTTAATTAATTTAAACGCGACTAGTGCATTAACGCGCTGACACATTCTTGAATTCTAGCATGTGAATGAATAAAAGCTGTATAAACAACAAAAATAAATGAGAGCACGTAAACAATAAAAATATAATAATTATACATAAATAATCATATAGGTATACCATATATTTATAAATTCCATTTTAAAATAAGTGCAATTTTGATGAAAGCATATATATATACACATAATATAGAAAACTTAAAATAAAATAAAAATAAATAAAATTCTCACATTGACTAGACGTTGGAGGGTGGCAACATAAGAGTTCTCACTGTGTACAATAGCCGCAACAATATGTCGCCGTTTAAGCTGTTGCTGTGACAAACCTGCTGGAGCCGGCGGAAGTGTCGGCGTGATCTGACGCCGAAGGGCCAACAGAGCACCGTTACTTCGGGCGGTGCCCATCATTGCGTGACCATACACGTTTGGATCTTCCTCGGTCTGAACAAGAATTATTTTGTTTTATATTTCAAAGAGTATAGTTTTAATATTATTTTAAACTAACCTCAGAAAGCTGAGGCATTTTGTGGCCAACACCACCGGGAGAAACTTTAGGCATTGTTGGCTTATCTGGTTTATCCTCACTTTCGACACTGTTTCCCCGACTGAGGTCCTTACCGCCGCCAATGTCGTACTGATGCGTTGATCCGCGCCGAATTGAAAACCACCTAGACAAACGACCACCCGGCGATTCACCTGGCGAAGTAGACTCTTGCTGATGTGCTGGCATCGTTGAGTTGCTCGACGATTGACTACTGTTGCTACCACTCCATTTGGCGAACGTTAGGTGGTGCCTGGCCTTGTTCAGTGTTGAGCGCAGTTGACTGTTGCGCGCACTTGTCGAGGTGGCACTGCGATCGCTTTCGTCCTCCCCCTCCGATGATAGGTCATTGTCGGAGTGGCCACGCTCAGAACAATAACTCTCCTCCGAGCTTACGGTCCGGGCGGACGGTGTGTGTTCCAGTCTTCGACGGTTGTTACCGGCGTGAAGTTGCGTGGCTGCAGTGGCGTGATTGTGCACAGGAGAAAGATGATTGTTGTTCAGGTTGGCCTTGTTTAGGTTGATCGCAGTGAAAGGCTCCGAGCGACGTGAGCCGACCGTGTGCAGCTGATGGGCGTCTTTGATCGAAGTGGAAAGGGGAAGTGGATCTTCCCAGGCGCCTGAGTTTAATTTGTGCTCGTCTGCAAAAGGAAAGAAAAATATGTCTATTAGGTTTCGTTGCGTGGGAAAAAAAATGAAAATCGATCTTGATCTATTTATAGATATTATAAGCCTCTTATTTATAGAATTGTATGTATATATATATATACCCACAAACATTTAATAACGATTCGCCATCGCGTGACAACCCCGTACGAATTGTGCTTGAACAGCCCCCGCCGCTCAATTATAGCTAAATGCTAAAAATACAACCCTGAGAGACGTCCAAAATATACAACAAAGGTTTATTTTTGTATGTATTATAAATTATGATTCAAGCGTACATACTCGTACGGTGGTGGCCACATAATAAAGAACTGTGTAGTGTGTAATTTTTGTTTTGTTTTTTTTTTTGTAAAATTGATTGAAATATTGATAATAATCCGTTAAGGGTGTGATTCCTTAACTCATATCCGGAAAAGAAATATATATGTCTACCAAATACTGAGATATAGCTAGTTAATTAAAAGCAAACCCTACAACAGGCAATTGATCAACCTTTACCTTTTTCAAAAAAGCTTTTTTTATTATTTCAATAAAATACCGTTACGTCCTAGGGAAATATTTTAGAGCATTTGTGGTAAAAATATGTCCAAAAAATGAATAAAATAATTAAGGAGAGCATTGCATTTGCATCTTGAAACAGACCGCACTCTATATTAAATTATACAATTACCCCGCAACTAAGTAAACATCCTTTTGCACATAATCAATGAAATATCCCAACACAAAATAAATTAAAATCTAAAATCATAGCAAAATAAATTAATACTAATATATATGTATATTTTTTAATTTAATAAATAATATAATAAAATACATAATGTTTGTAAATAAATCGCAACCACTGTACTGACATTCTTATTTGATATATCGATTTTCCGCTTTCGTTTTACTGCGGTGTGTTTAATACATAATTTAAGGAGAAAGAGTTATATTTGGATTTCTGGGACGGAAATTTTAATAATTCATAATTGGTTTATTTGCAGTAGTTTTGACTTTTATGCGGATTTAATAACTTAATATGCGTTGATTAGACAAAATTGAAAATTTGAGCTTTTACTTTTACTAATGTTTCTGCAAATATTCTTTGAATTTTGATTGGAAGAACTTAAGATGTCACGTAGGATTGAGCGAACTGTTGCAATGAAATGACGTCAACTTAAAAACTAAGGTTTTTACCCATAGTAGTTGTTTATACTAAATACAAGAACAAAGAAAATCGCACGTAGAACAAGCACGTCGAAAAATGCAATTGAGGTACGCGCAAAAGGCGATCATCAATGTCAGATTGCGTCAAATTGTGCGCACTAAACTACCTCCATTTGGCATATACACGAAGTATATATATCATTAATTAATCATGCGGCGTGAACGCAACCATATACGCGCATCTTCCGTTCCATACCTGTGTAAATTATTTGTCTATACACAATACTATATAAACATATAGTATAGTATACAGATTAACACATTCGTTTGCATTTGCAAGTCATTTGATGATCTAATACAAGTTAACATCGTGCTATATGACATTATTTTAAAATATTCAGAGTATTTCGAAACATCACACTTGTTTGTGTTTGTGTGTGCGTCTGTGTGTGAGTGTGTGTGTGTGAGACTATGTGCGTGCCGCGATTGCGATTGCAATGAAACGCGATCCTAATTAATTGCACTAATTAACGCATTTTGTGCGAACTTGCCGTCACAAAACAGACATATATATAAAAGCGCGCGTATTAATTATAAAAATGATTCGCGCAATTGGAATACGCAAAATAATGATATATTGAAATGAATGTTTTATGAGTAATTGTTGGTGCAGTTATTCGTCTGTGTGTGTGGTTTATACTCGTACATATATATTGGTCATTCATATATATACATATATATTTCGTGTATGTGCTCTGGCAAATTATTGCAATTTCCGCGACCATTTTTCATTAATAATAATTTGCAGACAGGCGCATGGTTTTTCTGTGTTTTTGTGTGTTATGTTTGTAGGGCCGTTATTGCTGCCTGTGGTTGAGGTTATGAGGTGTGGGTGTGGTGTGGGGCGCACACGCAATGTGATTTTACAAATTTATTATATTATTTTAGTGATAATAAATAGATTTTTCCGGTTGATTTGATACTATCGATTTTTATTTTATTGTATGTAATATGTGCGATTTAATTTGGATAAAATGGAAATAAGGGAATTATAATAAAAAACTATTCTTTTATTCTATTCTTTAATTTTCAAAAAATTGTAGAATACAAAATATAAAATATGTATTTTTATTATTTTGTTGTTAAATATTTTAATATAAATAATTATATCTTCAATTTAAAATTGTATATCATATTAAAAAAATGGTACAGTCGAGAAAATTATAGTAGAACGGTTTGACCTGTTATCCATCTCTAACTCCTCGTTACAAAATTTGAAATCCACTACCACAAAAGCGTTACGTAATATTCATATATTCAATTTTATTTATTATTTTGTTGTTATGAAAACTGTATTTTTGTTTTTCAAACTTTTACAACACAATAAATAATTAAATTATTATTTATTTAATAATACGATCATCGTACCAGGACGATTAAAAAATAAAAGTATTATATTTTCAATATTTTTTATATTAATAATTATACTACATTATTACATTAAAATACGATTTTTAGTGAAATTTAAGAAAACGTTAAGTGCATGTTTTATTTATAATAAGAAATTTTAATTTGTAAACGCAAAAAGCACCATATCAGTTTCTGCCTCTGAACCACCAAATGCCAATTTCTGGATTTTTTCAGATATTTTAAATCTTTTATACAATATTTTCGAAGAAATCACAAAGAAAATAAAAATACTTATAATTTTACAACAAGGTAGCTAAAGTGTGGAACGTTAATACTCATTCTGTGTGATTGTAAAACTAAAAGTACTAAATATTGTTACATATTTGTGAGTAGTTGTAAATATTTTGTATATTATAGTTTTATATATAAAATAATTATGAAGTATGTATAGATTAAAAAAAATATATACGATTTTTTAAAAAAATCTAAAATATCTGGTCCTAAGCGGCGAGAGTGTATTGTAAGTTTTAAGTTATTTCTATTTAAAGAGTTATGACTCATATTTAATGAGATTAGACGGTAAAATATTATGATTTCAGTAAATTGCAATAAGTATACTCACTCAAACGCAACTAAACGTATAAATGTAAATAAATTTTATGTTTACTAAATCGAATACTTTACAAAAAATATGGAAAATATTATGAAATATTTGTATGATTCATAGCTTCATCTTAAATTCTATAATAATTCACCTTGTAAAAAAATAAATGGTTTCAATAAATAAGGGTTTTATCCATTTGTTGATTTATATTTTTCAAATGTTTTTTTTTGTTTCTAAATAAAGCTACTAAAGAGCTTGACTCTAGCGATATCACGGAACGTTATTCACAATAGTAATCCTCCTCATAAATATAATCGTCTAATAACAACTCTGATAACACACACACACACACACACACACACACACACACACATACATACAGTTTATTTGTGTCTCAGACACTGCCAGATACGCATATTATGAAAATGACATGCAGAAGTACACATAATATATTAAATGAGAAACAGACAACATTATTCGTGTGATGATAATTCTGAATAAATATTTAAACTCAACGTATATAATATACATAATAATATATACACATTTTTCATACATATAAAACACTATACTTTGTTTGTATGTATACATACAGACATGCACACGTTCGCGTTGTATTATGAATGTTGTATATTTCAAACGTATAATAAACGGAGGAAAAAAGTGGTAATGCATAAAATGATAACTTGCTTATCACGAGCCCGCCAAACACATTTTACCATTCAAATTTATTCCACAGTGGAAAGGGTTTTTGGTATATGTATATTTTATTATGAACTCATATATATATAAAATATAGTTGCTGCAAGCATATTACAAATAGAGTTCAAACCACACAACGAAAAATTTAAAACATAATTAAATTTCGTTGTGGCAGCCATTGCTGATGTGCGTGGAAGCAGAGTGAAATTGCAATCGCGATTTTCCGCACAAAATAATTTGTTCTATGCGTGTATTATAGAAATGCATATAAAAGGCAGTCTAAATATATGGGCTATCACTGGGATATACCATAACTTTAACTATATAATATAGTCGTATATATTTAGTATTAGGCGAAATGCGCTTATCGCACATATGCGAAATTACTAAATATATATACACAATTTACTGGCGGTCTAGATTTGTGATTCAGAGTGAAATATGAGTACGATTTATTGTGTGTACGAGTATACTAAATATATCATTAGTTTATTAATATTTTGAGATTATCCGTCATTGGCGAAAGCTCTTATCTATATTTATATAATTATCATGTGCGAAGATACATTATATATAAATAAATAACTATATGCGTATAGGATTTACTGATATATGCGACACGTCTTGTCAACCTAATTATCTGAGAACGACCGTGTACACGCACACATCAAAGTCTATCGATATTGATTGATAAGCATCTCGGCAAATTAGTATTACATACATTATATGCGGTTCGCTCTAGATTATCTATATACGTATATCGTATAATTTCATGTGCTTGCATATATATAACCACAGTCAGCCGGTCTGAAATCTAATGAGATTCTATATGTAGTTATATACTATACTGTAGTGTCGGAACTATGCGAATTTTGCGGGCTGCTGTCCCGCGATTAGACGATAGCTCCAAAACGGTATTCAAAGTGTGAGCATGTGTCACTCAAACGTCGCGCGCCAATTTGTACTCTATATGTATATTGTCTGTACATTGTGCGCTGCTCGCGAACTCATATAATGTTATCTTAAATGCAATCTCTAAATAATACATATCACATATGCACTGGCGTCAGTGTGCGCGAGCACGAAGGACACGCTAAGCTGCGGAATACGCGCGCGGTTAACCTCAATTGCGCGCTCACATTAGCTGCTGCTAGTCGCCATCACAAAGCGACGCACAGTGTGACGCCACATATACGCCATTTTGAAATTGAAAATCCTTTATTTAATTTTAATTTCAACTAATCAAAGCATTGATTAAAATAATAATAATACAACAGAAATTAAATATATAGTACACATAATGTTCGTTAAAATAACAAGAAATCAAGAAACTGATGAATGAATTCTGGTTAGAAAGTAAGGAGCAGTTATTTTAACAGCGAATATATTAGTATTGTTACTTATTTATTGGACCGTTTTTACGACGAACCGAATATGAGAAAGTCATGTATACATTTTTAGGTTTAGAATTTAAAATACCGAGTTTCTAAATCTCAATTTTCAAAAATACCGATATTTTAATGAAACAACTTCTGTAGCGCAATTTTGGGTTATTAAAATTTATAGGATTTACAATTTAATTTGGAATTTCATCATAAATATTCGAAATAAATGAAAAAATAATTGTTTTTTTATTTGAATGTGTATAGTAAGAAAAGGAAATTTTATGCAAAAAAATGTATAGTACATTTTTACAAATACAATTTCAATTTTAATAATTATATCTCTAATTATATACATAATATAATAACTATGCGCTATTCATTGCATTTTGTAACTCATATAATTTCGTCAGTGTGCATTCATGTCAAGTGCATTATTGTCACTAAAATTCTTTATATATTCGTGCATATCAGTGCATTCCTCTTACTTAATTTCTGTGAGAAGAATGAATTTGCGACGAATGCAAACTCGTCAATACATTCTTATCAAACATTTTCTGTAAGAAGAATGCACTATTGTTGACTATTGTCACTTGACAAGAATAATTCACACCTAATTTTCAACTTTATAAAAAGAAAGACTGTTTTACATCAAAGAATGTGATTGACCTCCTGTCTAGTTTGTGATTGTATAATATTATAAAATTTTCAAATCCATTTGGCAATTTATCATAATTTTTTCATTTTTTCAGCAATGGGAAAAATCATTTTGCTTGGAATTGGAACTGATTTTTTGATGAACAACCTTTCGGTTCGAGTGTCTGTATGCTTTGGACCATAAAAGAATAATAACTAACAATTCGCTTGTGTTGTTAAAATGATTCGGTTAACAGGTGCAACCCGTATACCTGTGGCTTTTGTTTAAAATAAGAACAAACTTTTTTCAAAAAAATATTTTCTAATTTATCATAGATTTAAAATATGTTTAACCAATTGTTTTACACATATATTTTTATGTTTTATAAAAAATATAATTATAAAAAAGAAATGTAATAGAAGAGAGTCTTTGCGAAAATGACTTTTTTCAATACAACATTACAATATTATACTGAAACCGAAAAAATAAGTATACTTAAAAAAAGTAAAACACGATAAAAATATGTTATTTTAAAATAAAAAATGTGTGATTTTCGAATTAAATGTGTGAATTTTAAATAAAAAATGTAAATTTGTTAAAAATTATATGAGTTTTAAATTTAATATGTGAATTGTGAATACATATTTGGGCTTAAGTTTAATTAATGAGTAGAACGTGTACACATAAATATGCATTTTCTGACCCTACGTATAATATAATATAAGTCCCACAAAAAGAACCACATTTCTTTAAAAACTAAATTAACTGTGTGCCGCTTCTATTTATCTCACAAAAACCGAACCGCAAAATTTCTCAATTAGTGAAAATTAAAAACGCAATAAAAATAAGTATTTTGTTTATTACCCCTTAATTTTTACGACTTTCCATAAACTCTCTCACCACAAATATTTCAAAAAACCTAATTTTATATATAAAGAGTAGTTTAAATACCCGCACACACGTGGGCACGCACGTCTTCGTTCTATAAACAAACGCACACACGCGCATATACATTATATAATATTACATAGTATAAAGATACCAATATCTATAAATATGCCTATTTACATAAAACGAACAATAGTGCCGCCTCTCGGATAGAATCTTGAATTTAATGTTAATTATTAATTGGCTGCGTGCGCCAGAGTCTATTTTATATATTCCAGAGTAGCATATATACATATCTCTTTCACATGGGTGAGCTCGCGTATATATTCATTTAAAGACCAATATAACATCGGTTGTAATTTATTCAGCCCATTTAAGAAACGATCTATTAATAGAGACCGCGCGTTTGTACATATATATATATACATCGCGTATCGAACGAAAGAAACACTTTCCTTGTGTATACCCTATTATACATACATGTGTAATGTGTTAGTTAGTCTACATACATACATATTCTAAAATACATATATTAAAAGATACTTTTGTACTCAAATCGAGTCGAGCGGTGCTCTGCATTACACAATGGCGTGTGGAAAATCAATATTGCATGAACGTATAACAAGTTCAGTGTAGATTATACTTTTTGTTGTTTTTATACTAGTACATTTGTTTTAGTATATACTATTTATTTATCAACACTTATGTTTATATTTACATTTATATATACAAAACGTATAACAATTTACAATGCAGTTGTTTTAATATAAAAAGTGGATTTAATCAGAAATCAGCAAATCAATCGACAGCAACCAGAAAAATGCTTAGAATAAATTCAAATTTAATTAAATCGCATTTTTAGCGTATAGCAAAACACAATAAGGCTATTAGCACATTTACGCAAGTTCGACATTGACAAGGTATATTTCATGATGTTTTACGGTGTTTTTTGTATTATAATTTGATTACAAGTTATTATAACTATAATATTAATATATATATATATATATATATGCATGCGCTCGTGATCGATTCAAGGAGCGCAAACCTTCTGTCGCACAATGACTATTCACACAAAATACGGAATTTTAAAGTGTAATTTTACAATGCCGAAACAGTGTTAGCTATTTTTATTGTAGTGTATATTGCCAATATAAAAATAAAAATTCCGCATTTCACAAAACTTTACCTACACACTTTAAACGCGGTTAGGATTAAAGGTATAAAATTAAGTACACAATGTATAAATATACGTTATATCATGTCACGTAATCGTTATCCAGAGAATGGGTATATATAAATCTGTTTATATTTTGTACATTTTAAATACACCTCGACAAAACATAAAAAATGTGGACCAACGAAATTGGCATAGATCTAAATTTAAATCGATATCTTTGTCGTCAGATTTTATTAAATTTTTTGAGTGCGTTAACCAATCCTTTTTAAAACCTACGCTTCTTGAAACAACGCTTTCCGAAATCCAATATTTAAAAAATATATATATATTGTAGCACACACGTTTCAATAAACGATCATACATTTTATCAGTTTTATTTTATAGACCACTTTTTAAAGACGATTTAATAAAAAATAAAAAAATATATTATGAAAGCTTACTTACAAAGGGGTACAATATATAAATTGTTTTGTTACCATGAATTAATTACTGTTATCTAGAAATTAAATTAATTACTGTTACCATAAATACATTTAAGTTACAAAAAACCTTTTTTAACAGAAAAAAATTGTACAAAAAAAGTATTTGTAACATAAAAGGGTATTTTAAATAATAAGTCATCGTTCTATAAACAAACGCTCACACGCGCATATACATTGTACAATTTTACATAGTATATGTAATACAGCCATATGCGTAGTATATGTAATATAGCCAATTAGATGTTTGAGCACAGTTACATTTTTACTATAAATTTTTTTTTTTGTTATTTGATTCTCTATTAAAAAAAGATAAACATTTAGTTACCAGATAAAAACTGGATAAGTTGTACTAGGAAAATCACCGTTTCGTCACGATATACTGATTTATCAATTACCATAATGTGACTTTTTGATTGGTGAAGAAAACAAAAATGCATTTTTTATATTTTTTTAACGATCTACAATATTGTAAAATATAATTTTAGTGTAAAATAAGCCGTTGAGCACATCCTAAATATTTAAAAAAATAAAAATATTTTTTTTACTAAAACAAACAAAGGAATCATGAAAAATCGGTAATTATTTCGGCGGCATGAAATAGACCCCAAAACATTTTCAGTATACAACAACAACCATGTGCTCTTCTTTCATTTAACAAAAACACAAGAGAGGAAGAGAGAAAAAAGATTTTGGGAGATTTTTACAAGGTATAGTTTGCCTGATTTGATTTTAATATGCCATTAAAAAAATAAAATATTTTTATTATTTTTTTTACGTGTTTTCTGTAATTAAAACATACATTTTATAATATTATTGTTCATACAAAACAAATGTTTAAATTTAAGTAATTTTATACTAAATTTTTTTGTAAATATTCAATATATCAGTTAGGAACACATAATTTCTGACAATATAAACAAATTTAATAAACATAAATCTACACAATCATAAAAAATGTACTTGAACAAGTATTTGCAATAAAGAGTGCAACATTGTCACCAAGTCAATATACAAAACGTGTATACATTACAGATATATTATAAATTATAAAAAATAAACAATAAACACACCGCGCATATAACCACATCTACACAACAAAAAACACTTCATCTAAAATACGCACACGCGAGTCTTCTACTTACACTTTGAATACACAATGCATATATTGGTATTAACTTATTATTATTACACAAACGGTGCGCGGTATAATAGTTTGGTTGTCCTTGGTGTGGATGCCCCGTGCTCGCGCTGAGCTGAGTGTGAGTGTGTGCATTTGCGGTTAATTGATTTTCTTGATCAGATATTCTGAAGTGCGCATGATTTATTGTCTTTGCAGTGCAAATTGCACAAGCAGATACATTCACACACACACACACTCATACACACGCACACACACTCACTAAAATCGAAAAAACATCATACATTATATATATTATACATTACAGTGTTTTAATTACGCGGAATTGCGTGTGCGCGCAACGGTAATTTATGTAATCGCGCCTCATGAATTTCGCGCGGTTTACTTTTTTATTTAGTTTAGTCAGTGGCGAATAGTAATCACAATAAATAAGAACCTACAATTTATTATTGTTCCGTTTGATACAGGAATTATCCAGCTGCGTACGCTCGCTCGTAGTTCGTACTTAACGTGAACTCAATGACGCCAGGTTTTGATTATGTTTAAAAATCAGCGCGGCAAGCACCACTCACATACACACAACAAACTCTGATCCATATAACTTAACTTTAACGGCGCTAATAAAACTGACCATATTTGTGCATATGCGCATTGCGCATGCGCGCAGCATAATATATTTATTCCTGATGCATATTATAGCATGCAACTTAAAATGCGAGCACACAGAGTCGTTGAGCTAAATGGCAGTACTAAATCTCGACCGCGCAAAATAATTTAAACTCGCTATTAAAATGTGCAAAGCAGCAAACTCATAAAATGCCCAATGCTCCTGGGACTTGAGTAATGCACTTGACGGAGTGCGTAAAAAGGCATGAAACGCACGCGAGAGTTTATCATATATATCTGTGCGCACAAATTGAGTCCCGCAGCAGCAGCAACGCATTTACGCAACTTCTTATGTGTGTTTTTTTTGTTATTTGTGTCCAATTTGATATATTTCAATATTGCACTCTAAACGAGATTGTTTAAACGAAGTTATAGTGTCAATTGATCGTGTATACACACCAAAGTGTCTGCGTGCCGAAATACTGTTTAATTATATACACCACTTAAATTCTTATATATGTATATGCAAGATATATACGTATCAATGCACGCGCTCGTGCGTAATTGCTTGTAAGACACTTTCTGCGCACGCTTCTGCGCGCAGATCAAACAATCGCAAGATGTGAAAGTTCTCGGCCACGGTGAGCCTGTATTGTGTAATCCTCGAGCACTTTTTCAATATCTCTATGTGTGTGTATATATGTATTGTATATATTATTATATATTTACTAGTTGAGTGAAGATTGACGTTTTGGGATTGTTATACATGCGCGCTCGCGCATCCGCCGGCCTCGGTCTCCGTTGTGCCGTTGCGTTTGTCCGGCAGATAAATACAGCGTAATGCATGCTCCAAGAAAACTAACGTCTGCCGAAAAGGTGGCATGCAATCTTATCCAAACCATTTCTTGCTTAATTTTTCAGATGTATACATAAAATAGTTGTGTATTTGGGTATCGGAACGTGGAATAGACTCAGAGATTCCATAATTAGAAAATTAAATTAAATTGTCAATATATCATTAATTTTCCATTTGAAATATTTATAGATTAATAAATTAATAATTAATAAATTTTCATAGTACAAAATAGTTTTGTCTAAAATTGTCAACAAATTGTGAAGAAATGTTTTATATAACAATTAAAAAAGAGGCTTGTGTGGCCTTGTGATTTTATTAAAATATAGTAATTGTTTTTTTTTTAATTTGGTAATACTAATTGAATCACATATTATTTAAAATAAGAGACCGATTTTTAAGTCATTAATGTCAAAAAAAAGGATGCAGATGATAAATTTAAAGACCTATAAAAATAGTTGTTATTTAAAAAGTAATGCAAAATGTCACACAGAAAAATTGTCTCAAACATTTATAATTTTAAAAGTTATTTATATATATATATACTATAATAATTAATAAATATGGTTTCCATAAAAAATAACTTATATTTTTTTTTTATTTTTATTAATTTACTAATAATTTTATTTTATATTTTTGTTTAAATATTTGAATTATTATTACTTTTTAATTTAAGTTTTATTTTGAGAGCGTCAACTACAACGGTATTTGAAATATTTGCGAAACAAAACTTTATTTATTTTGTTAAACAGTTAATATTAGGCCACTTTTTTAATATTTGTTTAACTTTTTAAGATGTACGTTTTTTGTATTCTATCGGAAAAATATGTTTTTTTTTATCTTTTTTACATTTTTTTACTTGTTGCATTTATTATTCTTTGATAATTTTAATATTGTAATTTTTTCTTATTAAATAAAATCAAATATATTCATTAAATTAAATTAATTTATATGGGAAAAATCGATTCGTATATTGTCTAATATAGTCAAATATTTTTTTACTGGAATTATCGTTGTTAGTTGAATTATTTTACATAAATGGGCCTGTTTTAATAATGTTTATAAATGCTTGTTATTAGGATAAAATATTTTTAGAGAATAATTAATTTTGATTACATCATATCATATACACAAGACTAATTTATTGTTATAATTTCAATATTCTTTAAATTGCTTAAATATAATAAAATATTACAGTCTCATTATATCAGAAATACTGATTAATTTTTTTGTGAATAAATAGACTATTTTAGTTGCTATATTTAGGTAAATACCGATGAAGTATAATTATAAGAAAATATATGAATAAAATAGCAATTTGGATCAAATGCAAATTAAAGGTTTAAAATATATTTTTTAACAATATCTAAAAAAATTATATATATATATATATATATATATATATAAATACAATTTTAAATTATATATTTTATATTTTT
>JAAAKO020029972.1:0-13476 GCA_010015015.2 Bolitophila cinerea
ATACGTTTACAAATATGTTTTTATTCATTTTTATTTTTATATATTTTATGACTCTCTTAAAATAATCGATACAACAAAACAAGATTAATTCTTCTGGATAACCATTTAAAAAAATCGTAAATATTTTTTTATGTGGTTCGTTTTGTTCGATTGTTTTTGGTTTCAGTATAATATTGTAGTGAACAATCAAACAAAAAATTAAAATGAAAATATATATATATATATTATTAATTTCAAAGACTCTTAAAAACATTGAATTTAATTTATTTTTTTCATATATTGTAAACCTTTTAGTTTAAATTATTTATAATAAATAATTTGAAACATGTTTAAACGAAAAAATTCAAAATTGTCCAAAACAACTGGAAAATTTTTAATATGCACCATTCTTTCATATTTTGAAAAATAGAAAATTTAATAATTTTTCACGTGATTTAATTATTTTAATTTTTTTTTCAAAATATGAACTAAATATATTTTAAAATGTATAAAATATCTTCTTCACTTTTTTGAATTTAAGAAACACATATGTTTTTAGTTTATTGACATATTTGGGCCTTTTTATTACTTTTTAGGTACTTATGCAGCTATTTTATATAACATAAACCACCGACGTAATTATAAATATATTCATACAAAGCTGCATTACATGCTTTCGAGCATGATAATTTTAATAACTCCATACATTTAGTAATTGCTCCCAGAATACTGGACTGCTTGTACAATAAATTCAGAGGAGTGTTTATAGTTTTGTCCATCTTATACGTCTCGACCAAACTTTTTGAACTTTGATTGATACGCTCAGTTAATTTTTGGGTTTTCCATCATATATTGTTATACATATATTTATACATATATATATATATATATATATTGCTGCACGGTGGGGAACTTTTCAAGAATTATGGCCAAAAGTTTCTTTTAAAAACTTAAAACTACTTTTTAAATTCAAACTTTTTTTTTGGTTTCTTCAGAATTTTAAATATCACACTTTGTTTACTAGAGCGGTCTTCAAAGTTCAGAAAATAAGATATACCAAAAATCATTTAATATGTTATAACCAAAAAAAATTTTTTGTTGAGATAGCTGATTTTCTCACTAAAGTAAGATTAGTAAATCAGTTATATGAATTGAAAAAATGGTTGTAAAATTCTTTAAAATTTCCCCACCGTGCGCTGCGACAATAATCATTTTGTTTAAATAAGTCGAACACCAAAATCAGTTTTTCAAAAACAGTCTCCATTGGTATATTGAATTTTTTTTACGTTTTTTCAAAATTGGTCATTTAAAACCTATAGCTTTTTATGTCAATCTTCACCATCTGATGTTTTAGAAAGACGACCACTTCCTCTTTCCTTAAATGGTAAAATATTACGAACACACTTTTCACAGCATCCAAATTTTCTTTCAATTTGAACTCAGTTCTTAATTCATTGGCTCTAAAGATTGTTTTCGTGATGGTGTCAAAAAGAATAAAATAAAATTGATAATACAATATGAACTTTAAATCAATTTTCATAAAATATATAATTATTTACATAACCTATTTGAAATATTATACAAATAATTGATTATCAGAAACATTGGATTTTGTGTAATGACTTATTGATGGTGAAAAACACCGTTGAATCTAAAGCATGGCTTGATAAGTGCTATCCGGATTATGATCCGTCGAGACAGATGGTTGAGATATGTTTTGGTGACATTAAAAACGGCCGTACAGACACCGATGGCACTGAACGTTCAGGAAGGCCAAAAAAAGGCCGGCAAAACATCAAAAAAGTCCACAAAATTATTTTGGAAAAATGCTAAGTGCTAAGTGGCGGCATAAAGTAGACTCCAAAACATTTTCAGTATACAACAACAATCAACAGCAAGCGCAGCACTCTTCTTTTTTAACAAAGTAAAGTTGCAGTTATCTACTATCACACCTTAATGATATCACCAAGAACGCTTCCACTTTATTTTGAATGAACATTTGTCCATATGAGAGGTGTGTTTGAAGTGGATACCGCGTTTGCTCATAGTAGATAAAAAAAACCACAGCGTATCGATGATTTGGACAATAGTTTGGAGCATCGGCCTAATAAAATGGATGCGGTAGCTACACGCTAGAGTCAAATCGGAAGTCCGAAGCCGCCAAATTTCAGCAAATTTCATGACTTCTGTATTTCGGGATGCTTGTGGCATTTTGTTCATTGAATATCTTGAAAAGGGAAGGTCATCTATAGCGAACTACACATGCCATAACTGGTGCGGAAAGATGAAGGATGAAGGATGAAATGGAAATAAAAAATAGGAGATTTGGCTCGAATGAGTCTTTCAGAGATGAGGCCTATTTTGAGAATAAAGATAAATCGTTGTATACAAAAAGGGTATCAAAATGTTAGAGCACCGTTGGTCTAACTGTATCACTCTTGAAGTAAACTATGTTGATGAACAAAATGACCGAAAAAATGTTGTTTAGTTGATTTCAATTGGATGTATCTACCGATGTGTTATTACTACATTTTTATTTATGTCGTTTGGAATTAAAAAATTCAAAATATCATTTTTGCCCACTAAGAAGAGTATACAAATTAAATTTTGCTCAATCAAGTTAATTGATCCTTTATAATTTTTAAATGGCTAACAATTAAGTGTGCACAAAAATATTCAACATTGTACCAACAAAAAATATTGTCACACATTGCTTAAAATAAATAATAAATGTTACAACCTTTTTTTTGCCACGAATAGGAACGAATAAGTGATTAAAATATAAATCAAATATGTGCACAATCTATTTTGAAGATTTTGGGATTTTTTCATTTAAAAGATAATTATTAAATACTTATTTAAAATGATGATTCTCCAAATTTTAAAATAATATAAAATGAAGTAAAAACTTTTAAAAAATATGAGAATAAATAAAACCAACCAAAATCAAGCATTAAAATGAATTTAAATAAAAAAACCTTACAAAAAAATTAGATCGCCGACTTCAATGGAAAAGATTCTAATATAATAACTCACTCCAAAAACGGGTAATTTAAAATTAAAAAAACATAAAACAACTCCAAACTAATAGAATCAGCGGAAAATTCAATTGCTTCGCTGCCATCGCATTGTCAGTAATTCACCTGCTCTTCTGCGCTGTCCCTCAAATATGAATTCATAATTCTTAATTCCTTTTATAAGTCGAGTCTCATTCGCACTGAGACGGAGACAGCTTATCACACAGAATAATACAATTTACCTTTTATACGGTTTCACCCTCCGTAAAACAAAAGATCTGTTTTAAAACTGAGCGCCGAACACTGTGACAGGTTATACGCGCGAAGTGATTAAAGGTCCAGGTTTTTCTTTAATGTATTTAATGTATATTATATATACCGATATATATATATATATATATATATATAACGACCACATTCTCCATTCATTTCGATGCCAAGAAGGTGCACGCAGCAGCAAAATGGTACACGCGCATAATTCAACTCATAAATATCAAAGATAAAGCTGAAAACTTTTGTGTCTGTCGTTTTGTTTTATTTTTTTTTATTTTCCGGTTTTATTATATTGTATACGCAGGGACCTGGACTGGGCTGTGTTTGATGTATACGAGAATGTGTGTGTGTGTGTGTTTTTTTTTGCTGCTCGCATTGTAATTTTATGGTAATGGTTCTGGTTCTGGCAGAATCCATAAGCTCGCCTCAATTTCATTAATGCCACCACGCAGTGGCCACAGGATTCATATATGCATATTGCGCGCACACACACACACACACACACACACGTCCAATCGTGTGCACCACCGTACATTGCCATAGGGGTACGCGGGTACACCTTTCGCGTACGCGCAGCATTATAATTTATACCATATACTATATATACATTTTATATTTATATATACATATTCGTATGGAACATATTTTATGTACATACAAATTGTACAATATATAAACTATATATATATGTATAACTGCCTATATGGTATAAAAGAGATGTCATACAAGCGGAGGCCACGGGCCCGAGCGAGAGATGCGCTTTGCTTTCTGTATAAAAATTTAAATAAAGCAAAAATGTATAGTTTACATGCGCTCTGGCGGACGGGACAAATATGGCTGCGGGCACATTTTTCTTGCAGATGATCTATATATATAATTGTATATAAATATGTATTGTATATATAATATAGTATACCTTTGCTAAAACAAAAAACAAAAAGACAACAAATATAATATAACAATAAGGTATACGCATACACCAGACAAGACCGTCCGGACAGGTACTATACTATATTTTATATTACGATATTTTTTTTAATATTCCGACTGGCCATGTGCGCGAGTGCTCATTTTTCCGTTTTGTTTTTTATTGCCCGTTTCGATTGCGAACATTTTTATGCATTACTCAAACGGACTTTAATGCACATGTTGAACAAAGGGTTATATAGTTATATCGCATGCGTAATTATTGTGTTTTATGTTATTTTTTTAATTTGCTGATGTTGGGACAATTGTTTTTGTCTGTCGCAGATGTGGTTATTATGTGTTTAAGTATTTTGTTTATTATTTTATTTTTTATTTTATTGGATTTCTTAGTTTGGAGTAGTGATTTATAATATGGTTATGTGTATTTTACGCCATCTATTGGATGTGTTATGTACAAAATATTATGATTTTTTCTACACGTATTTTTACCATCGTAAATTTAAAATTTCATCCATCTAGTGATAAATTACTCATTATCCATTACCAATAAAATATAAGTAATAAAATTGTTTATCAACTGTAAAATTTACAGATTTTAATGAATCTAGATAATAAATTATAAATGTCATCAACAAAAAAAACTCTTAAAACCCTATAATAGAAAATACCCAAAATATGCCAAAATATATAGTTAATCTTGGTAATTGAACATTGTTATTTTTGGTTTCATCAATATAATGAAAAAAAAAGCCTAAAACCAAAAAAAAAACATTGTTAATTACATAGATTTTACAGAAATAACCCATTTTTAATCTTCGATTAAAAATACTATCAATATATATGAAATATTACCGGTTTTTTAATCCATCTAAAAAAAAATTACAGATTTAATTTCATCAATCTAAATTCTATTGAAATGACCCATTTTAAACCTTCCAAAAACATATAAATTATTAACAATTAATAGGAAATATTTTTAAATTTTATCGATCTTAAGAAAAACTTTAGATTTTCATAAATATGTCCAAAAAATATCAATATTCATTATTTTTATCAATCTAGACTAAATTTGCAGAGACAAGTACTTATTGCCAAAAACAGAATGAAAAAAGAATTACCAGGTTTTCATCTATTTAAAACAAAAATTAAAGTTTCATGAAGCTATAGAAATGCTTTTTTAACGATTTTGAAAAATAAATATTATTGGTATAAATTAAAGGTTTTCGACAATCTTAAAGAAAAATACATATTTTTGTGAATTAAATGTATTTGTATGGCTAGATTGTTTTATTTTAGTGATTGCAAAATAATCATAAATGTACTAAACCGGGTTTTTGTTATTTCTAAACAAAACCGGTTAACCAGATTTATGGAAAAAATCAAACAAGATTTTTTGAATAAATTAAAAAAAATATAATAAAAATAAAAAAATATATTTTTTTAAAAAAGGCTTTTAAAAACCAATAAAAATAAAGGTATTAAACCCTATTTACATTATATTTAAGTACTCGACACAATTTCTAGATTGTATCATACAAAAAATGTTTTGAGAAAAACTGACGCTATACATTTTATAGATTTCATTAACATCAAAAATTATGTCAGAAAGTCCGTCCAGACACAATTTCTCAATATTTTAAATAATGCAATTTTATTTTAATAATGCTATTAGTTTTTTGTAAGTGTTAAGCTTGTATTTTAATACAATTATGCTGTTGATAATTTTCTTAGCGACATAATTTTTAAAAATCGCATACAGTCGCATCAGAATTAAGGAATTTCAATTGAAAATGAGAAATTATGTTGCGTCACAATTTCTAAATTGTTGAAAATTTTGATAAAGATTCGCAATTGTTAAAACAAACCAAAACAAGCAGGAATCATGCTAAAACCGGTTATTGGTAATAAATTATTACAGCAATTATTTCACATAATAAATCCGGCTAAGAAGTTTGCAATAACTAATTTAAATAGTTATTTTTTCTCGTTTATAAAGAAAGCAAAAAAAAAAAATTTCAACCATTCATAGAAATCAACGAGTTTTTACAAAAAAGATTTAGACAAAAAAATATATCATTCTAGCGAAAATTACAAATTTATCATCAATTCAGAGAAACAATTTATTATCTATCTGAAAACCATGCAAAATTTACCGATATAAAAAATAACTTGCATTTTAGAAAATCCCCTGATTTTCATCAAGAAAAAATCAATCTAATCATGGATTTCAATTATTCTTCATTAAAATATCAAACTAAGCACATAAACAAACAAAAATAATATACAAATGAGCTCTATACTATTAATCCAACAAAAAAAATTATTGAGAAAACTACTGATTATCAATATAGTTCAATAGTTTACACAGCAAAATTAAATGTTTATTAATCTAAATAGAAAAAATAAAAAATATTAAATGTATTAAATGTATTACATAAATAAATCTACTTAAAAGTTCTCAATTTTGATCTCAATAGATCATCATTCAAAGAAAATGTTTGATTTTAATCAATATAGTAAAACTATGGTTTAAATCAAGATGTATATTTATCTTTAACCTAATAATGAAAAACCTTCCAGTTCAAAGAATTTCCATCAATAAAAAAAACAATATTTTGTCATCCAACTATCAAATAACACAATATTTTAAAATAGCTAAAATATATTAATTAAAAAAAAACTATTTTGGATTTTTTTAAAGAAGTGGAAGCGGTAATATTTATCAATGTAGTCAAAACCAATGATTCTTAAAAAAAAAATTGACTACAATTACTAATCAATCTAAACATATCTTATGTATCATATTTATTAATTTATCATCAAATTAAAAGAAATACAATCAATTTAAAATTAAAATCTAAAACTTTTTTCAATTATTTCAAAAAAATAAAAAAAAAGTTTTATAATTAGACCAATTATTAAAGATAACAGAAGTATATTAATTTTGCCAAAACTTATCAATTTCAAAACAATTGATTTTCAATAATAAGGTAAAACTATGTATTCTTTGTGTGCAATCTAACAAAACACCTTGAAAAAAATCCTAAAAAACAAACAATTACATAATTAAATCTTTAATAAGCAAGTGTCAGCAAATTTACAAAAAATAATATCATCAATAATGAGACCAATCACAAATATTGTTTTTTATCATTGTAGAGTGAAACCACAAAACTTACCAAACTTGCCCAAAAAATAGGTTTAAAAAAATTGTTTATAATAAATTAAATAGGTACTTCTCTTTAAGTAACTCTTTCAGTAAACAGTAATGTCTAAATTAAAATATTTAAATCCAAGCTCGTATAAACATATTATCTAACGTAAGTAATAATCTTTTTTATATATTACTGATATTACGCGCTTGTGCACCTACTTAAACTGCGTTCAAGAGTCAAAGGTCGAAAAGATAATCTTTTGGTAACTCATACTTGAGAACAATATAAATCTATATAAAGGTTCCGAAGAAGAGTTGTTTTAATTAATCTTGTTTGTTATCTCCGTTTATTCTATGCAAAAAAATGAGGTCAAATGCACAAATCCACGAGCAGATACTCTCAAGTGCCGATGGTCATTATCGGTGTAAGCCAACTTATCCTATGTATCTTATCTTTACATAAATATTCTCCAAAAATTGGCTCAATCATTCAGTCAACGAGCATACACCGAAATGGCATCAGGTAAAAATCAATATTTTTGTCCGGCACAAAACTCTGATCATAATTTATAACCGATATTTATTTCTTAATAGTTTCATACAGTTTTATTGTTCTGGTAACATTGGCGGTGGTTCAATGCCAGTCCATCCATAACTCCACATGTAACGTGGGCAACGCTACCTTCAGCGTGGACACTACATCTGGATCAAACTTCATCGCTTGCACCGAGCTGGCTTGCGACGCAGGACTCCATTTCGATGTGACAAATGCCACGTGTGTACTTCCAGCACTGAGCTCTTGTAGTGATTCATCAGTAAACACCACCCACTCCACATTCTCTGACGCTGCACTACAACCCCATCCGACCGATTGTGGATGCTTCGTCGAGTGCATCCGGAACGCTTGTCCGACGGGCTCACACTTTAGTCCACGTTTCGAGGAGTGTGTGCGCCCTGATACGTACGAGTGTAGCAGTGACATCAATGACGACATCATTCCAGATGGTCTGTTGCTCCCTCATCCCAACTGTGTTCGATTCTACGAGTTGGACTCTCGCTCGAATGTAACCTTCGAACGGAGCTGCACGCTTACGCATCATTTTAATGCCGCTCGTGGATGTTGTGATAATATTGTAGATGCCAGATGCACGTTCGGAGCCGTAAGTGCTATCCCGGAAGCAGTGTTATTAGATTAAATTAAGGAAAAATATATATAGTATTGTTAAGGTGTGTAATACTTTCTCAATAAAACTGCGATAATATTTATCGTGTTTAAATGTGCTTTAAATTTTAGTTTATGTGTGTTTTTTTTTAATATGGTATTCATCTTTTTTCGATGAAATGGGATTTCAAGCAATTGTTGTGGTGACTGCTTTAAAGACAACATGTTTTGAAACCGCGTACTTTTTTACTCATGCTTAAAAGTTTATACCTCACAGTCTTCTATTTTATTGATACGAGTACCCTGATGTAATTGTGAACTATCAACTCTTTTAAAATCGCAACATAACTGATACTGGTATTCTTATGATCAAGAGGGGCGTTCGCTATTGAAAGACCCCATCATGAACTGACATTAAACTTTATTGATTAAAACTTACATTTTTTAAAGTACTGACTATAGTTAAATATTTTGTATTTTAGTATTGCTACAATAGCGAAAAAATCTTGAAATAGATGGTTTGGTAAGAAATGTAATACTAACATAGATTCTTTGCTTTTTTATTCTGGTGATCTATACAATTTAATCAACAGAACTCACAAAAATAGTATTTTCCGTACATTTTCGAATCTATAACCTCAATTTTAAATCGAAATGGATAACTGCAATTGGCTGAGAAAATTGTGCTTATGGGGTCGAAGTGTATGTATAGATACTAAGAAGGCGTGTGTTATCAATTTGATGGATGTCATACACTTAATAATGTCTAATCTTTGATTGTATAGCTATCTTCAAATAACCTCATACAAACTTAGCTTCAAGTCTCGAAATTAGTTCATTTTTGTACCGGTGCGTTTAAATATTCTTATCTTATCTTTTAATTCTCAACTAACTGGTATAGTTTGTTATGTAAACAAAATCTAGAAAATGTATCACGGGTTTCCAAATCTAAATTATCTAAGCGTGAGAAGGTGTACATTAGGGGGGTCCAAGTACCTAATGTGTTTCAAAACACTAAAGATCATTGTGTTATGATTAATTAAATTTACCACAAATTTATATTTTCAGTTTTTTTAACAATTTAAATAAGCACTAATCGTTTAAATGAACTTTGAATAGTTAAATTTAGTATGAATATAATAAATAATATTAAATAGATCCACAACATTTTTGGAAGAATAATTTCTTATTAATATATCTATAAAACTATCTAAAAAATATTAAAATCGGTTTAAAAATGACTAAGTTGTAATTAATCAAAGTTATTTAAATATATATTAATTTTTTTTAATATAAAACTCAAATAAATTAAATTTTGTACTTACCTAATACTGAAATAAAATATTTAATATATTTAAATGTTTGTATCTTTTTAATGGATGTTCGATTTAAAAGAAGAATGACTGTTATTAGACATAATTTTGTTATCTTTTAAATAAACCTAATTAAACTAGTGTAGATCGATTTTCAAATATCCTTTTTATTAAAAATTAAAATACTTCATTGATCCTTCCTAAAATTTAAAAAAATATTAAACATAAAAACGAAAAATAAAACGAAACATAAAAAGTAAATTTTTTATAGATTTCATTAGAACATAAAAAAAAATTAAAATAATTATTAAAAAATATATTATAAAACACAAAACACCAAAGCGATTATTAAAATCATTTAAAAAGCGCAAAATTAGCCTAAAATATAGATAATATATATATAAATAAGCATAAAATAAATGATTTTTAATGATACACGAAACTTTTGTTTGTTTGTGTATTATTGGACCACCCTATAGTGTATATTGAATAGCCAATTTATCAGGTAGGCATATATCCATCAATAAAACTGTTTTCTTGTTTTGCTAAGAATACATTTGACGGCCTTGGTAACGCCTTCTTTTATTTTATTTATCTTGAAACGATATTTTATAAGATTATTATTATTATTATAATTTATTTTATTATGAATTTCAATAATAATAAGTTTCCTGTTAAAATAATTTAAAAAAAAAATATATATATTAATTTAAAATTTTACAAACCAAAAATAGGATTTCTATAATATTTTTATTTGTTTTTAAAGTAATTACTGTAATATTTTTATAATATTTCGAATATTGTTAGATTATTGTGTTATTTTTCATATTTTTTTATATACAACCAAGAAACGGCTCTTACTTGCGTTTTGGAAATCGATTATTAATTTATAATTAAGTGTTAAAAATTAATATTTTTTTATTCTTTCCATCTTTTTTCCATTTATATACTATTTCAAAAACAAATATACCAGACATAATAAATTTATTTTATTTATTTCTTGAGCTGTTTTTTCAATCCGTTTAGGGTTAGGGCCGCTGTTCTCAAGAATTATGTAACAATAAAATTAATTTAAGACCAAGATCCAAATCATTTATGTCTTTGATTCCACGACCTTTTGTCAAAAACCATAAAAATTCTATTTTATAATTAATAAAATTAAAATATAAACACATAAAATATAAATATTATAAAAAACTAGTTTTTGCTTATTTCTGCCGAAATGTTCTTCGATTAAATGCTTTTAACGTTTATTTTTTAATAATAGGCTAAACAATTTTTTAATTTTCAAAAATAATATATATTATACATGTACATTTTTTTAATTTTTTTTTATGTTTTTTTCCTGTAACGAGGTTTAAGATCATAAAAAATATGTGGCTAACACAAATGACAAAAAATACTTGCATAAGAAAATCAATTATTTTAATTTTCGGATCGCTCGTACTGTTTTTTTCTATTTATTTTACAAATCTTTGTACATAGAAACATTACGACTTGTTTCCAAATGAATTTCACTGATTTTCAGTTTAAAATATAGTCCGACAAACTAAAACGGAAGTGAAGTTAAAAGAAAGATTTAAAAAAAATATGTAAAAATGTTTTTTAAGTTTATCCTAAAAATAAAAACAGCTGAAAACGGTGCTGTATGTTATCTCATTTATTTATTGGATTTTAGTCAGGCTAATTTTCAAGCAAAAAAATATTCTGAGTCCGAGTAATCAAATTATTTATTAAATAGAATTCGAAAAAAACCCAAGCAACAACTATTAAAATGTTGTCACAGATAAAATCAGATAACATTGATGAAGCCCGAAAATACTCCAAATACATTTATGCCTGAAATACTCAATACACCAAAATACCATATGCTTTTAAAATTGTCCTAAAGACAAAGTCAAAAATTATTATTATCCTGAAATTTTTTTTGTTTGCTTTTTATTTTGTATGTTTTTTTAGGATTTTTGCTTTCATGATTTGTTTTTTTCAGGCAATTAGCTTTTAATTTTTTTTCGGGCATTCGGAGTTTTAGATATTTGTTTTTCAGGCAAGTCGTTTTGGGATTTTGATTTCCACTCAAACGTCTTTAGAATTTCATCACCAATCCATAATGGTAATGTAAAAAATGTGTATGTTTATATATATATATATTTAAGAATTCCTAATCATATTTTTTATATTCATAAAATTAAGCGTTCTCCAAAAAAAGTGGGCTTTTTTGCTTAATATATTATTTTTTCATAATTTTGTTTTTATAATTTGCATTTTTAGATATTTATATAATAATTTTAGCATTCGAATTATAGTTTCAAAAAACGTGTTTTTAAATTGAATTAACATTTCCCGAAATAAGTACTAATTACAAATTAAACATTTATATAGAGATAAAAATCTGCATTTTACGTTTAAATTTTAGGATAAGGTTATTTTGATCAGTATAAATGTCATTTTATGTATATTAGGGTGGCCGTTATTTAAGTTCGAAAAATGTGAAATAAAAAAACATTTCTAGCCGATCTAAGTCGATTATAAGTGTTTTATATAATTGAAATTTGAAGCTATAGTATTTAATATTTTGTTATACAATTAAATAATATAGTTACATATAACGTTTATATAAAATTACCGGATCCCTTATAATCGAGTTAGATGAGTTCGATTGGTCTATTTTTTTCGATAGGGACCTAATTTTTTGTATGGGTAATCCCGATATAAAAATTGTAAATGGTAAATGGCTGAAGTGCATTAAATAGGGCTGAAACGACAATAAAAAAATAAAACCACAATATGCTCAGTGATCAAATGTCTACCCCAATTTAAGAGATAAAATTTGTATAAAAAAAACAAATTGATAGGATAGATTAATGATTTTTTTTAAATAGCTGCATTATTGGATTTTAACCCCAACAATATTTTTTTAGACTAATGGTTGGGGTTTAAGGGTGAAAACAATCCGAAAAGGACAAAATTAGGTTTAACTGGATAATGACTTAAACTTGATGTATCTCGCCAGGCAAGATTGTACTATATCTAAACTGTTTCCACAGTAAAAATGAGTCCAGATCTGCGCTCAACGTTGGGTGACAATATTTAGACATAGCAAGCGAAACAGGGCACTACAAACTTAAAGAACACCTAGACGGGATGTGCCTATCAGACAAACCAGTAATGAAATATCTGCGGTGAGATAGAATCTTTAGTCAACTTCATTAAAGAATACCCCACATTTTTTAAAACTAGAGCTCAAACTCTTGGTGAATTCCCAAATCATGCATACTCGATCCATCTGCAACTCCTTGCAAAGATAGATAAAGTTCTTTTGGAAATCTGTCCGATTTGAGGTCAACAAACAATAAATCCGCGTTTATATAGTATTTCTGTGTGTTTCGTAACGTATTGTGGCTTTTTCAGCTGTTTCGGAATGTTTTACAACTCTCAAACATATTTTGACCAGACGTTGTAAGACAGAATACCAGCACTAAGCTCTTTTTTATTCTTTCTTATCTTTCTTTGAACTTCACTATATATGACCGTCGCACAGTGTGGTCAAAACGTACTTTTTATGACAAACATGCGTACATTTTTAAGCTAAAATTATGAAATTTTTAGAGGCAACTCTTATAATATCCCAAACGCAAAACTGAAAAAATA